>WOGN01000520.1:0-24101 GCA_015342105.1 Leptinotarsa texana
GCACTATATATATATATATATATATATATATATATATGCGAGAAGGAAGAAGCAAAAAATTAAAATTACTCACCAGTGTCGGCAGGTGGCGTCGGCGTCTCTTCCCTAGCCATTCGCGGTTCCTTGAACTCGCCACTGTCCTGTTTCTGCAAGTTCCTTTCCATCTCCAGGGTCGCCTTCTCCTGGTGCTCCATGAACGGATTGTAGACACCCTCGTCGAAGGGGTTGTTGTTATCGATAGCGTCTGTGAATCCTTTGGTGGTCTCCAAAGGGGACAGAACGTCGTCTACAGCGTCTACGTCTGTCTCGGGACCAAAATCGTCGTCTTCGTCGAATTCTGACGCGGACCGTTTGCCGTTCGATTTTTCTTTCTCGTAGTAATCGGTCGTAGGCGATAACTCCGAACCTGAAAAACGGAACGATTACCTAGGTAGGTAATGGCCGAGCATAACAACCACACATTTTTAAAAACTTTTATCAACTGAATTTCCACATTTCTTTTATTAATCGTTTTTGGATTAGCACCGACCGATACTCACTTCGACAAGTACTACAACCATGGAAGTGTAGCACAGGTGTAATTAAGAAAATGTTTACGATGTTGCCGTTCTATAAAAGTGATTTTGCTCTATAATATAACATATTTCAGCCTTTCAATTTCAAAACCATACATATCATAAAATGTAAATTTTGAATGTCATTTTATATAAGAAACAATTCAGATTTGTTATATTGTATTCTCTTTCAAATAATTCTCAAAAAATATATCAATATACTGCTGAATTAATAGTTCCTCATAAGCATCTTCATAGCCAACAAATCTGTCAATATCACTTTGTTCAATTTCGAAAATGAAGCTTTCAATACATTAACACAGAAAT
This sequence comes from Leptinotarsa texana, assembly GCA_015342105.1. Taxonomy (NCBI): domain Eukaryota; kingdom Metazoa; phylum Arthropoda; class Insecta; order Coleoptera; family Chrysomelidae; genus Leptinotarsa; species Leptinotarsa texana. The sequence goes on from WOGN01000520.1 coordinate 882, forward strand.
ACCATTTAGATTTTTAGTTATTTTTGAAACGCTGAGAAAATGATCACAGTTCAGATTATCCGATAATTTTGTTGACTTTTTTAAAAATTATCTGAAAATTTTTGGGGGTCAATACCAACTCAAGAGTTTCGCAGGAATCCAATTTGTGACATATACTATTTGTAATATTCTTTTTTGACCGCACCAGTATTCTCAGTTTTCTAGTATTCTAGTATCTTTTCTTTGCGGGTGACCTCAAAATATAAGGAAAATTGAGTAACTAAAGTATTGTGTCAAGTTGCAAAAGGATATTGATAATAATCAGATTATTAATTTTTCTTTCAATATAACTAAATGACGAATTACTATAACACGATATAAACTTTCGATTTCTTTTATGAAATAAGGGGTAGGATGCTCAGGAATTTAAAAATATTAGTGTACTTAAAATACTGTTTTTCCATTTCTTTTGCACAAAACATTATTATCTCCTCAGCTTATAGTATTCTGGGTTACATAATGAGACAGACGGCATGATTAATCTGAAGTACTATGAAATCTCAAAATTTCATCGATAAATTTTCATTTTTAACAAAAAAAAAATGAAACCACTCGCCTTTAGGACGAGTAGGAAAGGCATCCACGCATTCTGTTTTATATTCAGATCTTATTTCTGTTACAAACTTCTATTAGCCTCTAGGAACATTAATGGAGAATGGGCATGAAACAACATAATTCATTATAGAAATGACAACATCGCAAAAAAATAAAAAAAGGACTTCTGTTCGATTTATTTCTGCTTCATGCTGAAAAACGATTTGTTGTTTTTGTGTGTGGAATGTTTACTTCTTAAAAAGTTCAAGTCTGTCTTTTCTGTACAGCATCTAGTAGGTATTTGAGTGTTTATATCATATTTTCAGATTGAAAGTTAACTTACTCATGGGTAATGAACAGAAGATTTTTTGTAGTTCTGGAAATTCAATATATAAGACAAAAGTAACAACCTGTTCCATTTTTGCTAAAAACATCTCCAGAAAATAGTAATAATTCCAATCCTATTCTTGGTTATTTGAATTGTTTATTTTCATTCAATTGCCATTTGAAGTTGTTTCAATATGTACTGAACAAGTAGAACTTGTTTGTTAATTCACAATGTTGCAAACAGTTTTCATTTCAAATCAATTATTCTCAAATTTAATCTGACTCGAACACTTTTTTCCACCTGTTTATATTTTTGCAAAACTAGTCTTCTTTATATTCTGAAGAAGGCTCAACCGTTGAACGATTCAATGAATACATGAATAATTAGTATCCACAATCGAAACGTCGTGACGTAATTGGTTTGAAACCTCATTAATTTTTTCAATTTGTTTTTCTTTTTTGCTTATAATAATTTTTTTAATCTTTATTTTTTCAGCTTTCATTAATATTTTAATTTCATTTGTTTGGTTATAGCTTGTATGTTAATTTTTAGTAAATTTAGTTTTTGTTTAATAAAATTGTTATTTTCGGTTAACCATATTAATTTTGTAATTGTTTTTTCAGGGTTTCAAATCATTTTATATCAGATTAGACAATGGAAGTCCGAACTGATGAAATATAATAGTTGAAGTTTAAGTTGAAGTGTTAGATGTAATTTAAGTGAAATAAAGTTGGGTTTTATTATTCAGTATAGTCAATTATTGGTCAACCCACGGGGGAAAAACGTAACACTATCAATTACCCATATATTTTGCTATGGCTGGTGGTTAGAGTTTTTGTTCAGGTACCTGTCTCTGTGTGTTGGTTTCCTGTAAACTCTGTGATACAATGTACTATCTTCACGTCTGTTCACGAGAACATCCAAGAGGGCTCGGGTCCCTTTTGGGTTTCTTATGAAATACATTTTTGGGTTGAGAGAGTCCAGATATAATAAAAACTCGTTTTCGACCCAAAAATCAAATTCACAATGGAACGAGAAACCCAAGGGACTCTAGTCTTCTTGGATGTTCTTGTGAACAGACACAGCCAGGACCTGAATGAAACGTCGGTTGAGAGAGCACGACATATTTCTGAACCTGATATTCTTCCTGATGAATTCCATCACCTGAAAATGGCCTTCAGAGGGAATAGGTACCAACTGGAACATGTTTCCGGCTTTTTGATGTGTCCTTTTCTTGCTTGCTGACTTGAAAGATCACTCAATAAATAAAGTGAAGGGCTTCATTAAGTAACTAGATTTATTTGAAGAGTTTGAATAGGTGTGAGCCCCAATAAACTCTCGCGGGTTGCAGTGGATAACGACTTTGCAAACGTAAAATTCATTAATTTGCACGTTACTATGAAACTGCTTATTTGCTTGAGATGAACTTAACCTAATATTCTTTATGTTCAGGGTGATTTTAGGTTAGTGTTCCAAAACATATTTAGATTATTTTTTTAATTTCTCTATTTAAAAATTATTCTCTTGAATGAATTATTATTTGAAGTAACATGATTTTTTTTGCGGGATACAAATGAACGAATATTTTATCATAAGGAACTGGATTTGCTCAGAAAGAAGTGACGAATAAAAAAATCTTCAAGAAACAGCAGTGAAGTATCACTTTTCTCTTGTGAAAATAAACAATTGAGAATTGGACACCATTAGCAAGAATGAAAAATCATGTTTTATAGCAGAAAATGCCATTTGATGAATAGAATATAAGTACTATGTTTCAGGATGATATTCAAAATTTCAAAACTTCAGCACCATGTAATTCAAGATCATATGTAGTTTTTTTTCAAAATTAACCAAAAAGTGATTTCCCTAAATATTAGAATGTTGTAGAGACAACCGATTTGCTTCATGTAAAAATCTCAACTGTAATACCCTATTCTGGGATTTGGTACTCGGTATGTTGATGACTAAATTCAAATTTTGGAATGCATTGGTACTTTCACAAAAAATATGTTTTCTATAAAATTCTATAAATTTAAACAGTTTCAATAGCGGTTTGATCTAACTTATAGTTTATAATGACATACACGCTACCTGAAGAACACATAGTGTTATTCGCTATTCCCCTGTACATACCCTGCACAACAAAAAACAACAATAAAAACATTATTTTTGATTGGTCTGAACACACTTTACGAAAAAGTGTATTTTGCCCACTGGATTCAAGTGAGCGTTTCAAAATCTACATGAAAAAACCTAAAAGCTCTGTATTTCAAAGATGACTCTGGCAAAACATCAAATGTGTTACATTTCTGGAAAGGTAATTTTGAACTCTATTGAAATATGCAGGAATATACAGGGTGTGTCTATTGAAAAATAGACAAGAAAAAAATAGAACAAGAAAAAAGTTACAGCAACTTTATCAGTTTTCATCTATCTATTTTGAAAACAGGAGTTTCCCTTTAAAAGTGCCCAATTTAGCCCACTCTGTACAGAGTCGCACTAAGGAACAACCGAGATTGTTTTCTTCAATAACATGCGATGGAGTGTACGTATGCAAATTAGCAGTTTCTTCAGCTGTATCAAGTTGACATTTTAAAAAAAATCAAACTTCAAAATACCGCATTTGGTTAAAAAGTAACTCACCACTTCGACCTTGTAGTGATATACCTGAATAAATTCCGCCAGCCGATTGCAGTTAAATCTGATTGGCCGGCGTGCGGAGGCTTGTTTATTTTATCCAATAGACGCAAATTTACGTGGTGATCACGTGGCGATCACACATCTATCATTGTTTGAGTTACTTTGTTGGATGGACAGAGTTTAGTTTTATCTAGTCTATGAAACCGAATATGTGAAATATGTTCCTTCTAACGAGTTATTATTGTCAACTTAGTTTGACCAATACATTCTTTGTCCTCCAGTTTTTTTTTGTGAGTCTTCGTCTTTCTGAAAAGTCGTGGATTTACATTCCCAATTAACTTATCGACTACGTTAGTACGATTCCCGTTAAACTATTTCCTTGCTAACTTTTTTCTCGATGTCACTTCTTTTTTTGCTTAAAAGAAACGCGAGAAAAGTATTTTCAACACATAAATTTTTCGCCATACGTTCCAATTCTACCAATCAAGTATATCCAATAACTTACCATTTTTTTTGAAGTTATCCGTCAAATTCAAGAGTAGGCCTTCGGATTTCTGCGAAATAATATTGTCAGTGGTGGCGCCATTCGATATGGCGAAGGGGTTGTTGGCATTATCGAGGCCTGCGTCCATGGTAACAGGGTTCAAGTTGCGGTTCGCCCAATGGGCATCCGCCAAAATTTTCGATGGTTCTCGAAGAAAAACTACTATAACGGAAATATTATCCAAAGAACCGTTTTCTTTTGCAAGGCGGACCAAGTGATGGCTTACTCTCTCAGTGTCGTCTGCAAAGAAAGAAAGATATATTAATAATGGTAATGATGAATAATATTAATAATAATAAAAATTATAATCATAACCGTGATAGGGCACATTCATTTGAGAATCACGGGAAGTGGTCATTGGTTGATGATGCTGACGCGCCCTCCCGAATATATTGGGGCTACGAGAACAGTGCCTGATCAGTGCACCCTTCAGTTAATAAAATGATAATAATACAGTCCACTTTCTTAAAATGGTTGTTCGGATACTTGCATGCCCGCTTTTCTCTCGAATATAAGTCACTAATTAGCTATAATCCAGTCAGTATGAAGACACCTAAGGACGCAAGCGAAAATTTATCAACTGACTGTTAATTGAAGACGTTATGGATTTTAATCAAGAATCGACCACATATATTCAGTGGGGATACTTGAAGACTGGCTGTAAATTAAAACATCCAAAAGAACAATTCGATGAAGCCAGTCTCAACTCACCTACACGGCAGGTTAATGGGCTGACACTTATTAGAAAACAACCACTCCCCTGGCTAATACCACAAAAAGGACGTTGGATTATATCCAACAGATGTAAGTGCAGGAGTTTCCACTGAAGTATTTTCTGCATAGGCTGTTGGCGATACAACTACCGAAATGGGTCTGCAACTGCCGAAACCGGTGTGCAAGTATACCCTTTTCAATAATTGAAAATCAATTCCTGCACTAACACCTGCCGGATACAATCCAACGCCTTATGTGGTATTAGCCAGGAGAGTAGATGTTTTCTGAAAGGTGACAGTCCATTAACTTATAGTGTAGGTAAGTTGAAATTGGCCTGAACGAATTGTTCTTTTAGATAATTTGAAGCATCGACCAATTTCTTCTCATGAGTCGAAGCAGTTCGCATTATTTCTTGTTTTTGAAATGTTTTTGTGTTTATATCTACTTAAAAGGAGACTGTCGAAACGTAGGTTTGTCGATTAGTGAACCTCGGTAAAAAAAAAATAACAATTTCAGTTCACTATTGAAATATTACTTTTTTCTATTAGAAGGGAATTTTATAAAACACCCAAGAATCATAATTGAAAGGTATTTCGGACCAGGCAGTTTCTCCAATTTGAGAATGTTAGTCTTTTTTCTTTAACACAGATACAAATATTTCTCAATCACTCAAAAGAGTGAATATTTTCAACGTGGCAATGAAATCGTCAACCCTCAAGAATATCGTTGATAATTTAATCTGTAAATATTGAAGGGATATTTTCGTTTGAAAAATTGTAACAAAAAATACAGGTCCGTATTTAAAATTTTAAGTTGAGAGGCTCACAAATCAGACGAAAACTTGTATAATAAGTTTCTAAAAATATTATGAAAGCTCCCTTTGGGTATTTTCTAAGCATGTACTGTAATTTTTAAAACGTCCTGGGGGCGTTGCCTGTATAGAAGTAGAAATTTACGTTGGATTTAAATCATTATATAATAGAGCAAATAAGTACATTTTAAAAACCTTCAGAACTCTAGTGCACTTTCATTGGTGCATTTTTTGAAAACGATGACAGGAACTTCATCAAGACCAGAAGCTTCTTGATGTTGTGCTATTTCAGTGTTTGTCAAATGAAGATTGTACAGTTAGGAAAGTGGGAGGTGATGAAACTATAAACAAATTTGCTTTTTTACTGATTTCCTTGAAAAAATAATTTAAAAAAAAAGTGTATTCACTTGTTTTGGTACCTCAGAAACTCAATCATTTTCTAAGTTTATGAAAAAGTGTAGCTTAGTATGGGACTTAGGAAGCATGCCAAACACCCTTTGAGAAACTGAAATCAGTGACTTATACACGTAAATATACATACACAAACACGTCAGTTTTTCTAGGTTTTCAAATGATCCACACACTACCAAAATACAAATATGGAAATTCAAATTATATGGTAACTATAAATACTCTTCAATATCGATATGTACTGATCGAATACATTATCAACTGAGTAATACAAATCATACATATACATTTCTACAAGGGTTACAGCAGTTCCAAGTTGAGAATTGGTGACTAAAGCATTCAACACCAACATAAAAAAAATTGTTAAAACATTCAAAATGCTTGCCACCATGAAATTTCTGAAGAATTATCACGAGATCTTAAAAAGTGTAGGTATTCAAAAACCCAACGTGATTTGATCTGGTAGATGAATAGTAGCGAAAAAATATTTCAATGATTTGAATTCAGTCAACTAATTTCTAGAAAATAAAAATAGCAGAAGTAAAAACTTACTTAATACCGGAAAGGTCTCGTGACACTGCTGAATCTCTCAGAATAAAAATATTGCGTTGTGAAGATGTATTCGTATTTTTGAATGAACTTCAATTTTTCTATGTCTTACTTATTTATGGAATATGAACATGAACTTTTTCTATATATTTATCGACTTTCTTCACGAAAAATTTATTATGGAAGTGATATGAATGTGACACAGATGATTTTGCAATTGAGTGATGGGCAACTGACAGATTTGTTTTGGTTTTGACAATTTTGACAATTTATATGTTCTCTCCTAACGCGATAGAAAAGACAAAAGTAGAATAAGTTGCACGATCTAAACCTATTTACATAGTCATTATGCGCAATTAAAAGCCAGCTTGTTACGGAAATTGTATATTTCTTAGAAATGATTTCACATTATCATAATTATCCATACAGACCAATTATAATTCCTGAAACAAGTACTAAGGTCTGATTTATATATTTATTTTTTCTTTCGGGAAGTGGCAATGAAGATTATAATTTTCATTGATTTAATGAGTTATTATTTCAGTAGCGGTAAACGAATGAATCATTTTAATTCGATGATGCATCAGTTGAAAAAGTCAAGGTCAACATTAAAATAATCTTATTTCATTTTATTTTGATTTATTATGTTATTCCGGGACATGTCGCATTATGCATTATTGACTATTTCGTTTTTCAGTCATATTTTTCACGTTTCATTTTGTAACTTCTTAAGGCTACAACCTATATGTTTCACGGCGTATGATAATCAAGATATACGGAATCATAATCTGCTCTGATTATTTTCCTTCATAGATGCACCGTTGCTGATGTTTCCTTTCTCTTTATCTATCTAAAAGGATCTCCGTTGTTACATTTCTGGCCATTCAGATATCAGAGTTCTGCTTTTAAATCTATCAGGCCATTCACCGGTATTTGCAAATGAATATTTTTTTCATTTTATGAATGGAACGTTTGTAACAACGGAGCTTTCCCAAGATAATTTATTATATCTATCGTGTGAACAGGTACTCGCACTATTTCGTATTTTCACAATACTATTTATTTTTATTACAAACAATGCTTCTTTTATGAGTATTACTGTCAAATTAAATTACAACCATATATATAAATATCATATAAAATTTCATAATAACAAACTTTTAAGAACAAATATCTACTCATCTCGACCATCAATCAGTATTACTCAATTGAATTGAAAGGAATATATTTTTAGGGGAGAATAGTTATTGGGCAAAAACGCTTTTTGTCTTCTATACATTTTTGCACAGATTATTTTAAGAGATATTTTGTATAAAGATGGAGAAGTGAACCCCAAAAAGATTTTTCACTTAATTGAATTTTTGAAGAGTTTTAAATTTGCAAGATGCATGAAAACATAATAATTCTGGTGTATTGGTGGCTGACGATCTTAATTAGTGCTTCCCAAAAGTAATGTATATATTCCAACGAATCATCGACAAAAAATATCCAAGAAAAATGTTGTGATGGTTATTTGTAAATGGCTGAGTACTCATTATGATAATATAAAACAGAATGTTTTATAAAAATCAGTTGACGATAACGGACCTATACGTCACTGAAATTTGTTTTTATTACTTACTAGTACTATATTGCTGTATCGCTGCTGTTCCCATGTTTTGACAGAATCAGAATCAACGATCTTAGGCGTGCGCAGCGTTAGAGCGTTGTTCTACAGCGCCACCTAGTGGCGAGTTACAGAAAAATTGATAGCCTAAAACCTTCTCTATGAAAAATTACTTATAGATGTCGAGTTTCATCACGATCGGTTCAACGATGTAGAAGTTTATCACTTACCAACCAACCAACAAACATCCATTTTTATATAGTAGATGTTAAACACAATATAGTGGATCTAGTCAATCATATTCCCTGATATGCGAAGTCGAAAGAATTGATATATTTTAGTGATGAATATTACTGGAGTTTTTTCCCAACACCAAATCGTTATTTTTAACACCACGACACATGTTTCGATCACCAACTGATAATCTTCAAGAGGAATATGAAACTGGAAAAAATAACGATTTGGTGTTGGGAAAAAACTCCAGTAATATTCTTTACTGCACCAAAGGTTCCAAACAGTGCATCACAAGTATTTTAATGATGACTGTGTTGTTGAATTGAAGTCGTGCGCATGTATAAATTCGTATTTTGTTAAATAAGACTCGCCTAAACCGTCCTCCAATATCGCAATCAATATCGGACATTAGAAATAACCAGATTCTGGCTGGTTATCCATAGTAGAATAGAAGTATCAATGTTTCATCTGCGCAAGCCGTCTTCAGTGGTACATGCGTTGACGATGGCGGTCGAAGTCTTGATATACTACCGTCGCCCTCGTAGTCAACGTAAATACCACTCAAGATGTCTTCTGCAGTAGCGGACAAATTATTTGGTACGATCAATCAGTCGTTGCTAAAACTGACGACCAGTCATCATTACTGAAAATTCGAGATACTACCTTCGTCCTCTGCATATCAGATGTCTGCCGCAGTAGCAGATGAAACGTTTCGTACTACAAGTTCCATTCGACCACGGCCTACCAGCTTAAATTTCGTTTTTTTTTAATTGTGACTCCGTCCGTGAAAGGCTATGTATGACGAAATGATTTCACAATATCGGACATGTACGAGATGAGTCTAGGATAGAATTTCCTTTCTTAGAAGAAAGCTAACGATTAAGCTGATATCACACTATGCGTTTTCACCGGTCCGGTTGAAACGCAGGCGTCTTAGTCATCAGCTCGAGTTGTGTAGTGCTTCTGAACCAGATGAATGTTTCATTATGTTAATGCGTCAAGATGTCCTGAAAATTTTAAAGAGGAATTGATAGCATTTCATATAGAAAAGGATGGGGGAATCGATCAATCGCCAATATGTACTTTGCTCGTCGGTTATTTCCCATTAAAGAGTTCGTGATAGTAACGTATTTTTCAAATACTACCGAAATCGCCAACTTCTAACCACGCTTTTTCTCTATATATATTTTTTTATTTTTTTCCTCCAGCACAAAGTACTGGTTTCTTATAAATGAAACTATAATAAATATATCCCTGTCGAATCTCCTGTAGAAGCGGTGTTACCATTCCTTCAAAACGGTGTGACACTAGTATCAGATGTTCTTTTATCGATGTCACAAAAGTATTTATTTTTACTATCCTGGAGGTCGCTTCACATGTCGTACCTCAAAAAATTGAGTTCCCAGACTTCTTCATAAGCATACGTTTCATCCATAAAAAAAGTAATTGGTACAAGATAGGGATGAAAATTCTTAATGAATGCTAATGTAGTAAGGAAAACATTTTGACTGATAGTACCGTTAATGAACAAAACGGTTATTATCATCTAACTCAAAATCTGCTTTTAATGATGGAAGAACATAGAAAACATATCCAAAAGGAGTAGGCTGATATAGTAGGTTCTCAAATTATTGTTCCAACTGCTACGCAGGAACGCAGACACGATACTAATTGAAGTTTCTTCAAGATAAATCATTTCCTACTTTAGCGATATTGTTTCCCGAAGAAGATTCTGATGCGCACAAACACATGGTTTGGTGGCAGCAAGAAGATGCAATAGTCTTTGTGTCGCCGTTAATGCACAGCGACCATGGCTATTTTTGTCATCGATTTCATACAGTTTATAAGCATTTATCCAAAAATATATTGATTATAGACCCACACTGAATATACAAACTACATTATTGGAAACCTTATTGGAAATTGGATTTTTATCTTATATAATTTATATTCTCAATGAACCCTACTTGAACTTTCAAATGCAATAAGTTTGCGAAATTCGTAAAAGACACGTCTACACTTCATAAACTTTTGAATATTGATATCAAACAAATTAAAAAAAATTCGTATATCTAATGTTTATTAGTGGCTCTTGCAAATATATAGGTAATGATAAATTTAAAATCGAAGTGGAAAAAGGTTCGATATCGTTATATTAACGTGAGCCTAGTGAATCGAAGATTCAGACCCATATTGTTTGGATGAAAATAAAAAGGACAACCAAAACGATGGATATGTTATATATGTGAAAAACGGTATTCAGTTTGAATACTCTGTATTCAAACCTGGCTCTAAAAAACAGAAAACTCCTTACTGCTGGCACACAAAATTTTATATTTTAGAAAAAAACAATTTAAAATATTTACTTTAGTTTCAGCAACACTTGGAAATCAACTCTTCCTTACTTGTACTTTATTATGCCAATACAAAGAGGGATATACAAAGAGAAATATTCTAAAAGGAAATCTGTTCAAATTGTTTGCCTTGAGCCTAATATTTTTAATAAACTTAACTTTTCTAACCTGATACTGACTGAGCCTACTTACTGCCTACTTCAGGTAATTGAAGTTTGTACCATCCAACTTTAGAAATTGCTTGTTGCTGTATTTTATTTGAAGAAATCCGAGAAGTACTTTCTTGTAACTTTTAAGGTACGATTGTAGTACTATTTTTCTTCATTCAACGCTACTATTGAGGATTTTCTTCGATTCAGTGGTGGTAGAGCAGTGGTATTAGCATTAATTTTTACTTCACAAAAAAATCACAGATTCAAATGGTGGCCACTTTTCACAAATTACTTTTACACCAAATGATACGACTTTTTCATCAAGTAAAAGACCACGACTGGTAGTATGTCGGCAAGATAAACACCGAGAAAATTCTTCAAACCATCTTTGTCGTAGCACATCGAACAACTGGAGCGAAACAAAAATGCATTATTATTGTGGGGAGCGATAGTTGAGATGATTATCAATATTCCTACTTTTATTCGTCATCACACCGGATGCTACACATAGCGACCGTGTGATCGTGTGGATGATAGCTATTTATATAGCAAAGAAATAAAGTATAGATGTCTGTACCCTCGGGTCATGATTCTTGGGTTTGTAAGTTGCTGGAATGCATATAAATTTGTTCCTTCATCAGTTCGTTTTTGAATTCACATTTATCTCAAAATCGCTGCTGAAGAAATTCTGTGTTAGTACCTTTCTTCTAACAAAAATGCAGAAAAATTCCAGGCGAAGTTAATGAAAAAACGGAAAGCAGCACAAAACTTGCTACAGAAAAAACAAACTACTATACCAAATAGCAGAAAATTGTCAACACATGGATGAAATTATGCTGCTGGGATAATCTCGCGAAATTCTTTTACCAAGTTCCTTATATGATGGAGGAGTAATTCACAAAAATAAAATATTGGCAACTCTTCTAGTAGAGACTGGAGCTAGTATGACCACGTTCAAGTAAATTCAAAGGGCAATATGTCTTCAAAAAATTAATTCTGAAGGATGCTGACAGGCATACCTTTTAATCTGTCATTATTTTTCAGAAACCCAGACATTGAAACATGAGTCAACAACGTTGGTCTCAAACAATCTATCACAGAATCCTTTGTTTAGTTTCCAAATTTTATGCGAGTTAAGCCAAATGAAGTTAAGTAAGAACAGATAATTTAGGATCATATTTTGTAATTCCATTAATAAAAGTCAACCGGAAACTTCAAACTCTCACGGCCAGTTCAGTATCACTACATTATCATGCACTTGGTAAGTAAGCATTAGGCAATAATTAGTACAATTGGTTGAAATAAAACAAAAATCAACATGGACGACAACAAATTTTTTTAATTCCAATAGAAAGGAAAACATAGGTTTTATTAATTTTTTTATACAGCAGATAGAAGAAACCACAAAAATTTGTGAGGATTTCAATAATCATTTCCTTAACATTGATGAAAACTATCAACCATCCGTGTGGCTACTAAGAAAATAAGAAAAATGATGAAGTGCCCGGCATTGTACCTAAAAAGTGCACAAATGAACTTGCACCAGTATTTTGCAGACTTTTCGACCTAATTTTAAAAATAATGGTTTTTTTTTGTTGGAAGACTGATCGCGGTCGACTTATTTAAAAAAAGGGCAAGAAAAATCCTTGAAATAACTATAGACCAGTCGCTTTGCTATCAGTGATATCTAAAATCATGGAGAAAGCCGTAAACCATCATATCCTTAAAAACATTGTGAAGAATGAAAATTCATGACAAATTATTATTTATTTCAATTTTTAAAAAATCTATCCACTATTATGACACCAATTCCTTTTTTTATTTCTTCATTCTCACACTTTCAAATATTTTTAGACAGTTATGATGAGTGTTTCACAAACCAGTCTCAGGAAAATGACCGCTATTGTTATGGTCAGGAAACATCAACAAGGACGATCATGATTACATTGAGAAATACACCAACTGGAAAATTCGGTATAATTAGAAGGGGAAAGGTTGAATTTGAATTCTAATTGGAACTTGATAAATAGTTATCTAGTGAAGCATAGGAACACGATTGCAAAACTTTTACATTCTTATTTTATTACGCCGTTTTCAATAACGTTTTATGGGAATTCTGCAAAACCAAATCTGGTTTTTGCAAAGCACCTCAGAAACCACCAGTGCGTAATTATTATTACAATGTTTAATGCAGTTTTAATGTACATAATTTTCACACACCCATATATTTTTGTAATATATACATTTATACACATAAGATGGGTTGTGGTAAGATCACATCGTTAAAATTAGATTTAAATTACATTGAGCAAAAATAATAGTTCGTAACATATGAAATTAGCCAAAAAAAAACATGTTCAGTAATATGAGAAATTATTCCGGTTTATGCACTAATTGGCGAATGCGACAGTTTCAAAATACTCGGTGATTCTTCCGTTGTCATTGATTTAGAGGTATCGCAGAAGTTTTATTTTGAGCGGGTCTATGAATGATGTCGGATCTGAGTAGTGACAGTTGTCGTAAATGAAGTCCCATGAGGGAAAGAAGCATCCCACACTCAACAGAAATCAAAATAAATCTGATGACTGTATATCGAAGGGAGATACCTATATACGCAATAAAATAAATAAATTTTGAAATTTCCAAACATTCATCTTAACATTCACCCCTACACAGTGGGATATGCCAAATTCCTCGTGGAAAAAACTATTAAGAACTTGAAGAGGGTGTTACTGCTAATTAATATTTCAAACCTTCGTAAAACCGAGCGGGATGCTCTTGCACCCCAGAATTAAATTTTTTAGGATATGTCACCGGAATAGGTATCTCAACTTGACTAACTTTCTATTTGATAATGAAGATAATGAAGATGAGCAGTAAAAGTTTATAGCCATGGGCAAAGATTATTAGAGACTGTTCCAAACTTCCGTTTAAAAAAAATTATTGTTTTCGCGGGATACTATGGATGTGATCTGATCATAAGATACCATATAATTAATTTGCAAGAATCATAAATAAAAAATAAACTTTTCTGTGATGTTATAAATGCCATAAGAGTAAATGATATATTGGACATTTTATATTCAATATAATAATAGAGATATAGAGAATGAAATTCAAATTAGTGAACCCACATTGTCACAGGTAAAAAAAATTCAGGTACTATGATCATCTGTTATTTCCTACAGTGGTAGAAAGCGAGACATAAGTGGAACCAGTTATGTCTCACTTGCGTTTACGCAGTTATTTTTATTAAGTACTTCACTTGGTTATTCACATTTTGTCTCCAATAGAGGCCCGACTGCCTGGTGCTGCCGACGCCCAATAGACTGAAACAGCTGTCTACTGGTAGCTCTTAAATTGAAATCAATATGGGAATGATCAGAAAAGCACTTATCTTTTAATTTTCATGAAATTATTTTCCAGCAGATAAACTGCCTTAACCTTTCTCGATTTTATATATGTACATATATAGTGTGTAAAAGCCAAATGGAATAAATTCATTATTTCGGTTACTGTACAAATATCAATTATAATTTGACATTCTTTAACGTAAAAATACTACCCCTACCTTCAACCCCCTTCGAATGACAGATAAAACCCCTAATTTTTTGAATGGGAAGTATAGGTTTCTGATAAATCGTTTAAAATTTATCTTCATTCTCTATTCAAAAATGTTATCGCTTTCAAGTTAAGATAAAATAAATTAAAATCATGCGGTATCCGAAATTCGATAAAATACACTTAAAAACTAAAATATAATGCAAAATGTAATGAAATGTAGAATACGAAAAAGAACTATGGATGTTAACGAGGTAGATGTTCAAAATGTTCACCTCAAACATCTTGGCAACATCCTATTCTCAAATAAAACTGTCTTGTAACATTATTTTAACATATTTGGCGTGACCGACCTAATCGCAATCTGAAGGTTTAGTTTTGTACACATTTCTCGTTACATACGCATTTAGTCAAGCTAGCGTAGAGATACGTAACATATGGAAACCTTTAATCAAGCGAAAAACTACCAACTCCCGCCAAACGGCTATCTCTCGCTAAAACCAATGAAGCGGAGAGAGGGAAGAGGGGATACGTGACCTATAAATAGTCTGATCTCGGAGGAATAAGTTCACGTTATCTCCCGAATCAGTTTATATTATATTAGACAATGGAAGTCCGAACTGATGAAATACTGACAACTAATGTTGTAACATACAAAACTAGTTGACAAGGCGTTTCCGTTGCCACAAAAATTATTTGCAGTTTTTTAAAGGATACCATCTAAAAGGAACATTTCTATGGTTTTATGAATACCTCAACATGAAATAAGTTTTGAGTGTATTGCAATAAGTTTTATTTTATCGAATTTCAGTAACCACCTGATTTCAATTTATTTTATTTTAATTGTTGCAATAAACTTGATAGAAAGCCATAACATTTTTGAATAGTGAATGAAGTTTCAAACATTTGGATTTTACACACCGCATATTTCAGTTTATTGTATTCGTTTGAAAATGAAATGCCCTGATAGGACGAAACTGCACTAGCGATAGTTACAAATACAAGTGGTATAAAAACAGGAAGCTTCATCTTTCATTTTTTAGAATGAAAGAAGATAATGTAGTGAAAATGATGAGGGATTAGGAACAAGCGGAAAGAAAAAGAATAGGTAAACTTAGGTCTGCCTGATCAAACGTTGTAAAAGAAGACCTGAAAAGGACCGGAGTTGGAAATTTAAGAGAAATGGTAAGTAATAGAAAGAATGGAAGAAGATATATGTAGCGGCGCAATCCCTAAATGGGATTATCTATCTATATTAAATTTAACAAATACCAAAAATACAAATTTATACAAAAAAATGGTGTACGTTTGCATCCCACTATATATTTTACGTCACGGGTGGTTTTCGAAGGTTAGAAACAATTGGATTATAATCTCGTATTGAGTTTCAATCAGTAATTAGATTATTCTTCAGTACTAAATTCAAGTTCACGGCATTGAAAATTTCGGTTACGATTTCAGGATATAAATGACTCCTTGCACTATCGGGGCTACCAAATGTCTGACCTTCAATTTCGCCTTCCCCTTCAACACGTTTATAAAACTCCTCATTATGTAAGATCATTTTATAATTAGACTCCGTTCACGGTCTATCGACTGAGACAATCAGTGAAAAATCAGACCACCTCTTCATAGATTCCAGTCGATGGTCTGTCGAGGCAGAATCTGCTTCGTGAGTTGCCACCTGCAGGTCGTCTGCAGCGAACAGTGACTGGCTGATGCCGGTTGCCTCGAGGTTCATCGAACTGGTGCACTTTACGGAGTCTGAGCTCGTTCGAGCCACTTCGGATTAACTGTCAGGGCCGTCTTTTCCACTTTCACAATATTCAATTAGAAATGTAGAAAATCATCTCGGAAAAACTGAAGTGAATTGGGCAATGGGCAGTAAAAGATAATGTTGAGGGAGAAAGAGTCACGCACCTATTATTTTGATAGATTTTTAGAAAGTGCAGATAGTTAGTTCGTAGTGGAACCTCTGGCGTAAAATGAATCTATTGAAAACACTTTCTCAACACCAGAACAAAATTCCGGTCTCTTGATGTACGTTTCGCTAACCATGTCAGGAGAACATTGTGATCAAGAGACTCTAAGACATAATGATCTCCTGACGACTCTAACTAGGTTACAGAAAAGCGCGTCGAGAGACCTTAATTTTGTTCTGGTGTTGAGAAAAGTGTTTTCAAAAATGCAGGTAACACTTTTATTGTTTTCCCCTTCCATCCAATAACATTGTTCTCTATTCAGAACATAGAAAAAATATTAGGGTTCGACTATTTAGCAAAAAATACACCAGAGAGTAATGAAATTATTTATAAGTCAATGTGACAAAGTGATTTTTCTGTTGTCTCCGCTATTCGAGAATAGACAAATTAGTTATCTCAAATATAAAAGACCACTGGTTCTATCAGCTGTCAACTCCACTTTTCCTTCTTCATCAAAGTTAACTTCGTTTTTTTGTGGAGTGAAATTCGAAGTGATTCTTTCAATTGATATGATCTATCACCGCTTTTTTGGATCTTAGCACATATGAGATGAGCAACCACTATTCAGACAACAATAGTTGAATTTAGTTTCGGAACTTGTATTATCTGATGATACATTCACTTGAAAATTTATTTCATCAACATTTTTTATTTGCTCGATTCTCTGAGGAGAATTAACTGCTTCGTGGACGGTTTTTCTACATTCATGGTATTTGTATTTGAAGGACTCTCGGAAACCTTGAGAGGTACAAAGTCGATTGAATTAGGAAAAAGTTGCCCATTTTAGAGATTGCTAAAGTTTTTGATAAATTTATGCCATTTCGATAGGACTACTTGGTTTCTCTTTATAATTTTTCCACCGAGATTTTTTATCAACGACATTGATGGGAAGATAAGAATTCAAAGAGGATAATAGACTCATATTACATACCAAGTTTCTACAATTATCGATTTTTGGGAAAAAATTTTTATAATCTGGATTTTTTTAATTCACTAAAACTTTGGAAAACATATTTTCAAGGCTGTCATCAACTGTTCTGCTTCGTTTATTGATATACTGATGTTAAGTATTTTCTCTGAATGATGGTTGGACAGAAGGGCAGTATCTGATTTGATTTATCATGGGCAGATGTTGAATTGTTCCATTTGTTATGTTAAGTTAGTATTTCTTGTACTGGGTAATCTTTCAATAAAAGCGTTTATTATTATTATTATTTTTTCTAGTTGATCAAAAATGTTTTTTCCAATGAAAATTCGTGGCTCTACTACTCTACTTAGAAATGTAATAGGGTAAGCTTCTATTACGTTTGTGAGGGAAAACTTCTTTTCAGTAATTAACAAAAAGTCGCCATTTTTTGGTTACCTTTCATATCTTCATGTGCTAAACTACCAATATTACAGTAAACTATTGAATGTCATCTTTTCTGAAAAACTTTTTTATCTCTGCTTCGATACCAACAAAATCAGTATCCAATAAACTGTTTCTAAGCGAAACGAGAGAGAGAACTTTAATTGAGCAGTAACATGGTAAAATGAGATTATTTAGTAAACGAAAATTCAAAATATTGACGGCTAAATGGTTTTCTCCGAACAATTATCAGTCAGTTTCTTACTGTTTATTATACCTTGTTCGATACTTGAAACAGTCTAGTGCGTCTCACGATTTTGCTTGGTTAACTTGGGAAGTAGAGTGAAGAAAAACCGCAACATTCGTTTAATATTTCCTCCGCTCGTCTGTTCCCATAATATCCTTATTAGAACTTCAATATAAACACGAATATCAGGTGAAAATATCGATTAAGTATGAAATCGACTTCATACTTGTATGTGTGAATGTGAAAACAAGTAGATCTGAATTTAAAATTGTTCCACTTCACATTATGGCTTACTACGAAACTGGTCTCAAAGATCATGCGATGAAGAAACAAGTAGTGAAAGTTGATCACGTACATGTGTTACAATTTACGTAAAAAATATTTGTTCTTAAACGAATGATTTAATTAAAAATAATTCGGAAAATTGAATAATAAATATTATCTACATCGTAGTGCTGAGCTGGTCCCAGAAAATGAAAAAAGTAGACATAAAAGTATTGATAGGCTAAAACTAAATAAAACGTATACTGAGTACTTAGGAAAAATCATAATCCCAAAGATAATACAGTTTTCACGTAAACATATTAACGTACAAAGATCCATCACCAATTCGTAAGTCACTCATGTAACACATATTCTCAGGTAATAACTAGATCTTTCACGCCCCTAATCCATCAACACATTTCATAACCCCAATTTGTTACTTGCTGTTCTTTTTTTTCTCATAAATCGAAATGTTGGACAAATTTTCAGGGAAACCGAAAGTAGAAAAAATTCCACAGTCAAATTTTTAAAAAAACCTATAATAATCAATGGGAAAGTGGAGGAGGTGCACTAAAAGACATATGTTCCGTACATGATAAAAATATTATAACAGAAGACATAAACTATGTGAATAAAATGAAAGTTTTCGGAAGTTCAAAAACAGAAACATAAAATATCATAAGGAATATGAGAAGCGGAAATCATAAGAGTAACAAAATATAAGGAAGAGTAAAATATAGAAAAAACATCAGCAAATGATAGCAGAGATGATCAAAATGTAGAATAATATTAAAAAATAAAAGACAGCTATCAAACAACTGTGCTTAAAATTGATGAATTTAATATAAACAAAAAAAATACGAAAAAAAATATTCTCCATATAAAAATTAATTATTTAGTAGAGAAGCATTCAATTTGATCCAGGACTGACTCATAATGAAATTTGGAATTGGAAGAAGAAGAAAGGTCCAAGAAAAAAGTGGGATCAATATTAAGTCAGAAAAAGAACAATAAAACAGAGAACAATCCAAGAAAAATGAAAATGAGGGTTGTCGAAAAGATAAGTATATTGGACCATCAGGAAATACAGTTGCCGATTTCAATAATGGGTCTTCTTGCAGGTAATTTGTTTTCTTGGAACAGAACAATAGTATCCCAGCTACCCAGCTTTATGGTGTAGAAGGCAGAGAAAAAAAATTGCTCGGATTTCTACAGTTTAGTTCTTCTTAAATTCGTTGTTTGTATAAGTGAGTAAAATGACGATCTACGACTTCAATGTAGTTACGAACGTGTTTCGAGGATTCGTATGCCTAACATTTCATCTAGTGTTGCGGTAGACATTATCAACGGACGAAGTACTCGAGTAATCCACACATTCACATTCACAAGCACATAGGCTATGGACGAGGAAATACATTCCATGAAAGACAATAATACTTGGACATTGACTGAATTTCCACCAGATAAAACGACAATTGAAAGCAAATGGATTTTTAAATTAAAAACCGATAATTAGGGCAATATATCCAGATATGAAGCAATGATTGGTGCTCAGGGTTTTTCTCAAAAATATGGTCTTGATTATGACGAAGTTTTTGCTTCAGTTGTCAAACAAACAACATTTCGTTTTCTCTTAACCATTGCTGGGAGGAAGAAATGTACGTTGATCATTATGACTTCAAAACGGCTTTTCTAAATGCGGATTTCAATGAAGTAATATACCTGAAACAACTCCAAGGCTATATTGAAGAAGAACAAGAACATTTGGTCTGCAAATTGAATAAAACTATATATGGATTAAAACAATCAGCCCGAATATGGAATTCAACAATAAACAAAGTTCTTACTGATATCGGTTTTAGAAGGGGTGATTATGATCAATGTCTCTATACTAAAAAAGAGGAAGATAATTTCATTTACATACTGATATATCTAGATGATATTCTAATAGCTTGTGAAAACATAACCATTATCGAGAAAACAGCCGAAATGATACAAAAAACTTTCAAAATGACAAGTTCGGGAAACATTGAAAATTATCTTGAAATAAAAGTAAAAAGAAATAGTGATGGACTTTATTATATTCATCAACAGAAATACAATTCAAAACTATCAAAAAATTTCAATATGGAATCTGCCAAACCAGCTAACATTCCTTTGGAGACAGGATACTACAAAAATAGATTTCCCACTGATGAAAAATTTCATAATGAAGATGTTTATAGAAGCGTAATAGGAGCACTATTGTATCTTTCTGTGAATACAAGGCCAGATATATGTATTGCTACGTCAATTCTTGGAAGAAATGTTAGTAATCCTCATAAATACGACTGGACATGAAATATCATGAAATTCAGTTGGGAAATCTTTCAGAAGGAAAAAATATATTTTACACGGTTTTTCCGACGCAGACTGGGCTGGCGATAAAACTAACAGAAAGTCAAATAGTGGATATTTATTCAAATACATGGGAGCGATGTTCGATTGGCGATGTAAGAAGCAAACTTTTGTGCCACTTTCATCTACCGCGACACAATTCATCTCCCTGTCAGAAGCTTGTCAACAGACCATATATTTGACAGGACTTTTTCAAGATTTTCAAATCGAGATCTCAGAGACGATTATTTTCGAAGACAATCCAATCATATCCTAAAATGATCGACAGTGGCAAAATGAGTGACAGGACAAAACATAGCAACGAAATACAATTTTATCAAAGATCTGAAGCAGAAGAACAAAATTAATTTTCAGTATTGTCCAACCAGTTCGATGTTGGCTGATTTTCTGACAAAACCACTTGGGCCTGAAAAGTTGTCAACATTAAGAAGTTTGATTGGATTGAAGACAGAAAATTTATTATTATTGAGAAGGGGTGTTGGAGATTAACAAAAAAATGAATTTGAGCCACATTATATTTATATATTTTTAATTCGATGTTTCTATGATTGTATGTTGATATATATTGTCAAGTTCAGTTGTTATATTTTCCACTAGAAATAAAATTATAAAAAGTCTCCATAAAGTTCTTCTCATAAATATAAAGTATCTTCAAACAGGAAGAAGCACGCTTGCATGGCAAGGCGAGAACGACAGGGTGGTCCAATTCGGATCTTTTCGTTGATAAGCAAAGTTAACAATTGTTTCATTCATTGACGAACTTACCAGAAATGCTCTTCGGTCTTTCTGACACGACATGTGGAAGCTTGGATAGCACCTCCAGAGCCAGAGCGGGACAGCCAGCCCTGAAATGTCCATGAGCAGTTGCGAAGTACAACTGCCTCTCCAGCGGGGTAATCCATTCGTCGATAACGATCTGCTTCCCGCCAGGAACCCAAACCTTTTTCTTGCCGTAGTTGGCGAGGTGGTGACGCACAAGCAACGGATGTGTTCTGAGATACACATAGAAATTGAAAACGTTCGGATCTGCTTCTTTGGTCTCTCTCGTTTCTTCATCGTGCGCCGGATGAAGATGGCCAGCGTTGCCGACCAAAAGGGTGTCGAGCGATGCGTGGTATTCTCTTAGGGACCACAGTGCCATTGATCGAAGGAATGGATCCGGATGAGCTTTGGACAAGTCTTGGTTTTCCCCTGCACGAATATGTTTATTCATTTATTTATTTATTGACGGAAAATCCATTTCACAATTGTCAATCTGAATTTTTGTTGAACAATAATCAAACTGAAATTGAAAAACGTCTAAACAAATTAAGCAAATTTATACTATTGGTACTGCTGTATTATGTTGCATCATTCTAATTTGAACAATTAATTTTTAAAAGATTGTAGAGTTGATCCAAATATGTCTATGTCTGAGCGATATCTATTTACAAGTCTTGGTATCTTGTTCAGCGAAGCAAGAAAGGTATAATTAGTGTGACAGATGACCGTGTGAAAACGTTGTACATTTCTAGTTAGTTTCATATAAATACCTAATCCAAACTCTCCGCAAAGTTCAGGACAATTATTGTTAGATGAAAAAAGTTTGTGAAGAACACAAAGGTCAAAGATGTTTCTTTTTTCAAGTTGTGACGATATTTCTACATAACGATGAGTACCAGATGTTAAGGATTTTTGTAAATGATATATAGCTGATACACAGCAAAACAACTGCTTCTATACCAGAACGTCTTGACAACCCTAACAGAATAAATCAGCACTTTATGCAGTCATCATCGAATAAGTCTGAATCTGAACAAAATTTGCTCAATAAGTATATTCAAAACAAAAAATCTATTTTTGGGCAACTCTTACTGTTACAGTTACTGTCGAAGAAATTAATAAATGCTTGTTAAAGGTGAAATCACTAGCTACTGGTCCTGACTTAATAAACTTAGAAATGATATTACTTTGCTCCTACAATTCTACCAGTATTAACTAATATTGTCAATTCTTGTTTACTGCAAGGTATTTTTCCTGATATCTGGAAAATGTCACGGATAATTGCATTGCCAAGAAAAGTGATGTATTGAGTTACAATGAACTCCGCCCGGTTAGTATACTACCATGTTTGTCAAAAGTATTTGAAAAAATCATGAACTTTCAAATAAGACATTATTTTGAAAAATATACTACATTGTCTTCTGAACATTCAGAGTTCAGACCGGGACACAGTTGTGCTACAGCCTTACTTAACATTGTTGATGACATTATTAAAGAGACAGATGCAGGAAAAACAACTGTTGTTATTCTCTTTGGTTATTCAAAAGCATTTGATACGATAAACCACGAAATTTTACTCTCTATTTTACACTTTATAGGTTTTCCTGACAGTGCTATTAGTCTTATGTGATTTTATCTACAGGACAGGAGTCAAAATGTGGAGACAGCTGTGGGTCAGTCAGCAAGAGAAAAGGTCACTTGTGGAGTTCTACAAGGATCTATACTTGGCCCCGTACTATTTGA
>WOGN01000521.1:0-25167 GCA_015342105.1 Leptinotarsa texana
AACTGAATTCAGTGCTACCAACAAAACATGAACAGGGTTCAACTGAACTTATGTTGATCTTGCACTCCACAACGAAAACCCTAATGACCTCGGTTCAAACATGACTGACAGTTCAGTTGAGCTAGCGTTTACCTGTGATATCTACAACCGGGCTTAAGAAAGAGAGGACACTGGCAGATCAAGATATGGCAATTCAGATGGTGCTGCAGAAAATTCAGGATTTTCCTGCAGCTGAAAAAGCAAATTAATTTTTGTTGTTGTTATTTCATAATTCCATAGTTTGTATTACTTTTTTTTCTATATATTACAGAACCAAGTGAGTTTTGCATTGATCATGCTACACGTTGTAGTCAATAGATTATTTAAAGAACTTGAAAGCTGAAAGCCATAAAGTCGTTTCAGAAAGCCCACAGTGCCTTTCTCTCACTGGTGCTGAAAGTTCTAACGTTTCTACATAAACCCAATTTTCCCTTTCATTTCTCATGTGCGCCTAACATAAATAGCGCTACCATTCTGCCGTGCACTCTGTCCGTTTTCATTTTGATGAGATAACTTTCCTTGTTTCTTTAAAAGGGCAATTGGATTGAGTAGGACTGAGAGTTGGCAAGAATGGTCAAGGATTACTTAGTTTCCCTTCGTCTTTTCAATCACAGGGTTGTCTTCAGCAATCTGTACATTATCATAAATACTTGTGATTCAGACATAATTCATGATCGGACAAAGGTTTTTGTTTCATTTCCTGAGTAAACAAAACCAAAACTCAATTATTAGTTCAAAGTTCATAAAAATATATGCTAATATAAAAAACTTGCTATTTTTTCTAAAAGGAAAATAACACCATATTGTTGTATTTTTCACTTGTTCAAAATGATTGTTGAATAACCAGCACAAAAACTTTTCAATAATATGTTTCAGTGAAAGAGAAAGAAATATTATACCTTGAGTACCTACGTACAGTCGAAATGAACGCATATTGCAAGCTCAGATACTGTGGAAGGACTGAAACTGAAATTAAAAAGATGATATTTTGGTTGGAAGATCTTTTTTTGTTGAAACTTCTTGGTTTTCTACATTTCCATTCTTGTTCAAAAAAATTGTAAACTACTGAAGAAATGAAGTTTCAGAAACAAACCAAAACAACTACTTTATTCATTTGGTACTCCAAACGGTCGTGATGAAAATGACGAAACACTTCATCTTCTGAAGTTTGTCGCGTTCTTAAGATAAATGAAATGTAAAAAATAATGAAAAATTACTTGAACTTACGTGGAAGAAAAATATCGAAACATCTGTATGAACCTGTTAGGAATCACATTGAAAGTCACACAAAAATCACATGATAGTCCTTAGCTCGTACAAGTTTCGACTTCTGAAGGTTTTTGTACGTAGGGGTGCGATAGCGGAAAAAACATATAACAATTTTCAAAGAGAAAAATGTATCAGACTCTTGAAAATGTTGTGGATATTAGGATATTGGAACAACCCGGTATAAACCGGGTTATTCAGAAGTTCAGTTGTTCCTAGGTTCGGTCTGTCACACAACTATTGGACACCCTATATATTAGTAATAATTATTGAAATACAACTTTCATTATTCTCTATTATATACTATTCTCTCTTTCATTATACTAACTTTTATTCGAAACATATTTTTGTATCTCTAATAGGGCTACCCATCTTTTTTATAGAAAACACTGTAGAAAAATCTTCAAGGCACTCTGAGAGCGGTGCCTGTGCGAAAATATCTATTCACGTTGGATTTGAATCGCTGTAGATCAAATTCATTCAGAAAAACGTTCTCAGGAAGTTTTTTCCACATGAGCGCAGTTCTCCAACTGAAAGAGTTCTTGAAAAGTGAAGATCGAGGTTTACTGAGTTGAACCTCAGAACGACTAGCAATCACAGTTTGTCCCGTATTTCTTATAAGTACCGCTCTTGGTGAAATCAAGTCACTTGAACACCTCCCGTGAAAGTATCTACAAAAAAAACAAATCTCCAATCTTTCTTCGATGTTTTGAACTATCAAGGTTGCAAGTAATATTCGTGTCTCCAATCAGGCGGGTAGCTCTTTTCTGGGTGGAATCCAGCAGTTTCAGGGTATGCTTAGGGGCAGAGCTCCATTTATGAGAACAATACTCCAAATGTCTGATCAGCAGCAGCATAAAGCATTAAAAGTTGCTGAGGTGTGTACAGTTTTCTGGTTTGTAACAGTGTTCCAAGCTTGTGAGAAGCACCCTTTGCAATTTCATCGACATGATTGTACCAAGGCATATTGGTTTTGCAATTTCAGCGACATGATTGTACCAAGACATATTGGTTTTTATTCCAACGCCCAACAAACTTATCGAAGCAGAAAGTGGAATTGTCTGTCCTGACATCACTATATCAGGATTGAAGACATTTATCAGGAAGCTGAAGAGGCATACACAAAAATGTTCCGACAAGTCATATCCTGCAAACTCTCAAACTACACCCTGTATAGATATTAGATTCCACTTTATAGCAAAGCAAATTAGTTTGTGAGGAACAAAAATACTGCTTTATAATAAATCAATCATTTTCAAGGGACAACAAATTATTACATTCGGTAAAGTAAATTTTTAATATATTGAAAGTTGAACTTATTTTCACCATTTACTTCAGATATGTATCAATAAAAAATAAATAAATGTGTTATAGTATCATTGTCTGCTTGTTCGGAATTCCATTGTCTGATTTTGAAATCTCTGAGCGAAGAAATGTAATTAAAAAGTTAAAATGAATAGCGAAAAGTAATAACAATTATATTAAGCAATAAAACTTGAAATGTAATTACAATAAAATATAAATTAGCAAAATAAATCCAACAATCAGAAATGAAATGACAATTAAAGAAGATCTCAAACCAAGTTGTTTCACGACGTTTCGATTGTTAGTATCTACAATCGTCTTAGCGTGATCACCCGATCACCCGCCAATTTCGTTTTCGTTTTTTGAATATCTTTGGAACCAACTGAAATTTTCTAATTTCTAAAACGTAATTCGAAAGAGCTCTCAAGTCGGCAACTTTTTCTGGTTCAACCGACTTCGTATCTCTGACAGTTTCCGATTTTTCCATGCTAGCCCTTCTGTCTTAGTTAGATAGTATAGCTCTTTGGCCAAACTCTGTCTCAACTTCAATTTATTCACTCACTACTAAACTCGATGAAAGATGTCCTATGAATGTAATTTTCTATTTGGCTAAAATTCCATTCATTCCAAATGAATATGAGAACCAACCCACCGGTCAGCCTCCATAATCTCTGAAAATAAAAATGAATTTCATTAAAAAGTTTTACATAATTATTGCGAGATTTATGCTAAGAGGGTTCCACAGAGTTGATGAACAAGCTTGTGTGGGTTTATTTTGACATGTAATGTATCAAACAGAACAACACATCCTCAACATAACGTTGAAGTTTTCATCGCATGTAGTCGAGAAATAATTTTCAAGTTGGAAGTTGCACAACTTTCTTTTGTTCTGGTGAATCAGCAGTGGAAATCGGATATTTAGTACTTCGAATTCATGATGAAGCAGCTCGGTCCAGTGGAGTCAAAACATAGGCGGAGGGTGCTTCTATTGTCATAGAGAAACTTTATTAATCCAGAAACAAATTCTCAAATGACAATTTTGATAAACTGCATTTCATACAGTATACATACATCGAGCTTTGATTGAGAGTTTCAGATAAAAGAGTGAAGAAATCATAATATATTTCATATAATGGATTCAGATCTCAATTAATTTCAAATTCAAACCGTGACTACTCAAAGTTTTTTTTATAGAAGAGGATTCAAAAGATTGCTTCACATGTTTCAGTTTCACATTCAGTTTGAAAATTACTTTAAAAATTATGAGATTATATGGATACATATATTTCGAGTAGGTAATAAAATAATGGAAATCCAGTTGAAAAGATTATTTTGTTTCGGCGGTATTTTGTATATCTGATACCTTGTGAATCAGAAATATATGTGCCTACTTTTTTCATGAATAGAATATTCCAAAAAGTTTTCGATGTTTTCAACTTCATCATATTTTGATCAATGCTCTTCTCACAGCCAAACAGCAAATCGATGAGAAAACAGTGAGAATCAAAACTTGAAAATATTTTTCCGCACATTTTCGAAGAAGACGTTTATATTTTGCTCATTTCACGTTGACCCTGATGTAAACTAACATAGCTAACCTGATGTTATCGTGATGTTTGGAATAATACGTTGAAAGGTAGCTCGCACAAGTTTCGACTTTTCGTAGGGTTACGATAGCTGGTTAACGGTTAACGCTAGCAAAGAATGATTTTTGGTTTACAGTTTATTTGGTGATAATTTCAAATTGAAAATTAGTGTACTTTGTTTCAGCTCTCTAAATAGTGTTGTTTTTCCGTAATTAATTATCAAAAATCGTATTTTCTAGGCCCGTGACGTCACGAGCCTAGTCCCGCTTCTTCGATTAACCAATAGAAACAATACAAATAATGAACATTGCCAAATTGTAAAATTCACGGAGCGTATAAACAGCTTCTGATTCATTCGTGATTTAAAGTAAAATCACACTCACTTCCGACAACTTAATCCAAGAGGAAAGTGTGAGAAATTCATTGAAAGGAAGAATTGACTATACATGGGATCCAAATGAATCAAAACGCAATAAAAACTTTATTTTTGAAATATCTCCGGCAGTAGACATTTTCATGTTGATATCACAGAAATTTTAATAATGGAAGTGTATATGAAGCCGTGGCAAGAATACATAATTCATGCCATCCACCAAAAATAAGCAATTCAGTGTTATATATTATATATTAGCTATATTGCCATCCAATCAGGTATCTCTCTTTATTGTATGAGACAATGTACTCTTTCTAATATTTCATAACTTTGTATTTTTATTAAAATAATTGGCACTTGGCAACACCGCTGCTGACACAATCACTTTTATTGGTCAACAGACACGCAGACAATTTAATCTATTGCTTCTCGAATTTTCCTTTTTTCTGCAAATATAAAGGTGTATTGGGACCGATTAGGCTCGATAAGTTTAATATACCCCTCACTCGATCAGTCTATAAGCAAAGCAAGCCCCTTTTCTAGTGAAGTATATTCCAGTTCGAGGTTCACATATCATGGTGCATTTTCTTCAAAATAGTGGAGGACCTGATCGGGTTACAGTCTGCGATTACTTCCATCAAGTGAGTGTGTAAATTAACTGCTCTCAATAGTCAGTAGATACTCTTCTGATCCTTTCAAGAGCTCTGTAAACAACCTGGACGTAATATGTAGATTTGGAATCGTATCGGATATCCTTTTGGGATATCCTATTCGGTAGCCATAATGTCTTTTCCAATTTTAGAAATCATCATCCTTTATCAGACAGGTAATATATGTGCAATAAATATAGTTCATCACACTTCCAGTAACTGAACTGATTTGAATGGGTTGAGAAATATCAAATTCACTCTCAATCACAACTTGAAATGTGGCATCAAATGTCCACTACAATAAGCTAGTTCTTTAAAAAATAATAAAATGATACAGATATTTCTCTTGTGCATCCAGGAAAGGTGTCAGGTTGAATTTCTGAACTACACGTCGGCAGAAAAAGAACGTGGTTTTTGGGACTATTGAATTAGTTTTGGCCTTCACCTTCAGTACTGAACTCACGGAGGGAAAACATCTCAGGGAAAAAATATTGGAATATCAACTACAACTTTTTGAGGAAATGCATTGTTCATATATATATTCCAGTAGAATGTAAAAATAATTCATCCGATACAGCTTTTTCCAATGAATGTTAGAATACCAATTTTTCTTTCAAGATTTCATTCCAATAGATAGTTATTGAATTCAATACAAATTGTTTCTACGGAAAACTTCAAAAAGTACACAAAATGAAAAAATACAATTGACAATTTGAAAGCGATATCTTTCCAACCATAAGAGAAAATAGTTGTTTAAGATAGTTATTTTTCGATTTATATCGAGCGTTAAGCTATGTACCCATTCCAAACAACTGTTCCGAAATTCACCTCAGTGTTTTCCGTTAGGTTATGTTTCGTTTGGATTTCAATCTTTTGAAAAGGAAAGATACACATTTTGAAGGAGAATAA
The DNA here is from genome assembly GCA_015342105.1 of Leptinotarsa texana. Lineage (NCBI taxonomy): Eukaryota > Metazoa > Arthropoda > Insecta > Coleoptera > Chrysomelidae > Leptinotarsa > Leptinotarsa texana. Next base: position 6,129 of record WOGN01000521.1, read on the forward strand.
AAATATAAATTCGACCAGTAGTCGTATGTAACACAAATAGAGAGTAGAATCGTGAAATGAAATAAATAGCTGATGAAAGATATGTGTAATTATGTAAAAGTGTAATTATTTGAATAGAATAAATATCAAAAGTTATTATATCCGAATGATGACACTGGTTTATTCATAAACTGTCTATAATTTTCATCACCTCGACACGTGTCTCGATCTTCCTCTTGCAGATGATCACTTGGTTATCAGAACACATGTCGACATGTTGAAAATAACGGCTTGGTGTTGGGATAAAGCTCCAGTAGTAGTCATTACCACATCGAAGGTTCCAAACTGTGAATTAAAAGTAAATAAATGAATTCCTAACTTTATTCTTTTAGGAGAGGCAACGTTTTATCTGAACGAACAAATTGATCAGCAAAACAATGCTTTCAGAAAGTCAATACATGTGTTTCTTTCGTATGAAATATGGTTATTGGTCCATATTTTGACTGGAACATTGTATCTGTTTTTTTCACGAAATATATTGATTCATGGTTCAATCAAGCGTTAATCTGATAATAAAAGAGGTAATACTTCAGATCGCAGAATATGTTTCCAACAGAAAGATGTACCGCCAAATTCCGCTGTAACTGTACGTGAGTTCGTAAACAAAAGCTTTCCATGATCGGTGGATAGAGTGAAGGGGAACAGAGAACAATTCAAGATAAGTCAAAAATGTTTATTGGTTTTTAAGAATATTTACAAAATATTGTGAATATCTATAGTGTTGTGTGGGGCCCTGCTATAGGCTTCAGGGTAATAATAGACTCGAAAATACCCTACATGTAATCTAAATCAGGCAAGTATATTTGGTGTACAATAGCACGGCACTGTTGCGACCAACATTTTCATCAGGTAATATTTAGTTCCATTTCCGTGAAACAGAGCGGACTTATTCGGATTTTTACGGTCATTATTCAATTTCGGTCGGTTGAATAATAAGCGTACTATTTCCTTTCCATTTATTTTCAATTCGTCTGAATGGAAAGCTAATCTATTTGCGTTTCGGAAAAACTCGATCGTATACAAAGAGGATATTTCGAAGGATGGGTATTTACTTTATGATTGACGTTTACCACTTTTTCGAGAAAAGCGAAGCTTTAGGCTTGTCTGAAGGGAGGGTGATATTGCCATTCAAAAACGGAATAGGCACAAATCACGTTGTTCAAGCAAAACCTCTGTTTAAAACACGTTTGGTGAATATTGTTATTCTGCCTCGCTAACATCGCAGAGACCAAGAAATTCTATGAAAAGCAAAAAAAGACAATCGTCTTCGGGTGATAACGATTGTGGATACTAACAATCGAAACGTCGTGACATAACTTGGTTTGAAATCTTTTAATTTTTTCAATTTGTTTTCATTTTTGTTGATAATAATTTTTAATCTTTATTTTTTTCAACTTTTATTAATATTTTTATTTGTTTGGTTGTAGCTTGTATGTTAATTCTTTGTAATTTCAGTTTTTGTTTAATAAAATTGTTTTTTTCGGTTAATCTTATTAATTTTCTGATTGTTTTTTTTTAGGGTTTTCAAATAAATTTATATTAGATTAGACAATGGAAGTCCGAACTGATGAAATACTCTCAGTGAGCATGATATGCTATTTTATCAAATAGAAATGTTATATACAGATTAAATGAAAAATAATGAAATGTTGATATTATTGAATATATAAAAAATGTTTACCTGGTTCAAACAGAATTAATGTCAAGAATTTTATAAATAGTGAATAGCAGATTTTTGTAAGAACGCTAATTCGTGACACATATTATTATGACTGAAATAGTAGTTATCCTATAAACGCATATATTGGAATCCCAGTCTGCAGTTTGTGGCTTGGTTTTCTTTGGCTGCTGATGATGGTTTTCCCGGATCTGAACCAGATTCTTACATGTATTCTGACCCAATTTTTCTAATCCTCTTTGACAGTCCTCTCACATAAGGAAGAGGTAGCAATTGTTGCCAAAATATGTTTAATTAGCTTTTTGGAGCAACCACCCTACTAGAGATTTTTCCTGATAAGGCCTAGTTCCTCGCCTCGACTTTCCTTCTTGTTACAAAATCTGAATACATGATTCATCTCTTGTTGTTAAAAAGTCTCGAAAAGAAACAAGGCCATATCAAGAAAGATCTTTCTCAGAATAGGCACTCCGGAAAGCTGATGAAATAGACTCTGTCTAGAAGACAACAAAAGTCTCAGGTTGGATTACCAGTTCTATTCTTCCTCATATTGGAGGACTGTCGATAATGATGGAAAAGAATTGTTCCACATCCGAGTACATCATCCGTAGCAGCCTCACGAAAACCAAGCAATCAAACGCAGACTGGAATTTAAAAAATTGCCTTTACCGGATACCAATTGAATGCGACAAATGCTATATCGATGAAACTACGTAGAATAGTGGATATCTTTCACTTTCATGCTATCAATTTTTCATCCATTTGAATAAATCCATAAATAATGTAATTTATCTCCATTATAATTTTTATATTTTTCAGATTGTGAAAGGTGAAAAATACCCAAAAAACCGATGAAAAACTGATTTTCCTCCACAAAAAAAGACTTTCGTTGAATATTTATCTTTTATTTAATTGGACCGTCCATATATTTTCAATATTTTCACAAATTTCCACATTTCATTCTTTTTTCAATTTTGTCTGTTAACATATCATTCTATTGGACTTGGACATCAATCATAACACTCGATGTTGATTGAAACATACAATACATATCACAGTAAAAAAATGAAGTAGCAGAAGAGTTCCAGAAATACCTTAAAAGTGTAATGAAAATTATTGTAGTTTTTTATATTTTTTTTTGGTAACGCGACTCATTCAATTGATAGAAAACTTTTGGTGTGAACATTTCAGTACAAATTAATTGAAATATTTATGTCCTTATATCAGTCAACCGTCTCAAAGAATACATTCGATAGCATCTTAATAGACCACTTCATTAGAAATGATATTGTTTTCCTTGTGTACTATTGATAAAATATATTTCTCACTTTTGTATCCCAAATTTCAAACTCCACAGATATTGCAAACACTCCGAACAGAATCGAAACAGTGAAAATGGTTGAAAATGAGGTCTTTTTGCAATCTCATTTTCATTTTCTATAACTCAAGTGATTTCTACAATGATGCAGATATTTTTTTCATGAAGATACCCAAGCACTGTTTGAAAATACTTGTGAAAACTACAATTTATGTTGGATTCAAATCGTATTGTATTTATCTGACAAAAATAATTCGAAAACAACATTTTGAAAATACTCCTTTCACCTAATGGAGGAGTTTTGAAAAAATGTGCAAGGAATATTATTTTCTTTTTTTTATTGAGAATATAGTCGCATCCATCTGAAAGATAATTAGTGAAGGATCAGTACAATACTAATAATGATGAAAAATAAATTTTATCCAATAATATTATGGATTTGAGGTAACGAATTAGATTTTTTGAGGGAAATTCTGTTCTGAGAAGAACTCTAATGTTATTCAGGATCTGATGATTGGATCGCTGTTCATTGTATTTATGGCATTCAATTAAAATGTGGTTTACACTTTGTACTGTATCACAATCGTCACATCTAGGTGAATCACTTTTCGTTAGAAGGACGGAATATGTGAATCTTGTGTGAGACGGAGGCGCGTAAGAGTTAATTGTAATTTTCTGTTCTTATAAATTGGTTGACAACGCAAGATATTGTTTTCAATGTGACGCAATTCTGATAGCGAATTTACCCACTCTTGATTCCAAAATCACAACTATTTCTTTTTTAAAAAGACTTTCAAATCACTAGGTACACTACGAAACAATACGTCTGATTCGTAACTAACTAACACTAACATGCACATTGGTCGGCTTTTTCATTTCCGTCTATCCCGATCTGAGAAGGGATCCACAAAATGCTGATTTTCTTTGATTCCAGCAGTTCTGATTTCATTATTTTGCTCATAATATTAATAGGATGGATTTGCTGTTATATTTTTTCTGAAAAGACGATTGTGTCAGTGGAAAGTTTATATTTGAAAATACATCGGTAGGAGTTACCATGGCAGCACCAACACCGTTGTCGGTTTATGGATCATCGGAATATACTTTCGTGAAATTATGGTAACGGTGATTTAAAATAGAAGTTGAGGTAGTTCTGATACTAGTAGGCTTGCTATCGACTTCATCATAGTGATATAAATCGGTAATAATTTCAGTCCAAGATACCAGATATAATGTGTACGTACCTTGTAACAGATTAGTATTTTATCGATAGCAAACCCATTTATTGAATTGATTAAAAATACTGAAATCTCCGATCCAGCATTGAAAATTGAAATTGAGCGGATAGTGTTGTTTATATCTCAATATTCATCCCTGACTGGTATAAATTATAATTTTGGAATTGAATTCCTTTCAGAAAAATTATAGGAGGATTCTTTCAGGGCTCGCTTTTGATATTTCTTACTCATTCCCTTCTAAGCTTACTTTTATAATATAATGATCCCTAGTGTATTACTTCAATTTACTGTTGGTATATTCTTACGGTGGTTACTATAACTATTTTTCTTTTGCAGGTTTTGTGGTATAGGGACACGATGTTGCTCGACCCGACAGAACAAAGAATAATGGAATCGCGAGGCTCACGACACACTCTAGTGATTCGAAAAGTGCACAAATCAGACTTTGGAAATTACACTTGCGCGGCAGATAATCAACTGGGAAAAACACGAAAAAGCGTTCAATTAACCGGTAAGATTTATTGCCGTCGTAGATAAAGCAGGCGAGTGGAATGAACAACGAAATCATTTCTATACTTCAATACTCTTTATCAGATCAAATGTTTAGGAGTTCCCTGGGAAATCTTCTTACTTCGATTCGAAAAATAAGTTTTTTCCTATCGAGTCACTACATTCCATACTTACTTCAATGAAACCATCTTATATCAGAGCTTCAAACTGAAACTAATTGGACTCAGAAGCCTTTAATTTGGAAAGGTATCTCAAAATCATTAATATCCTAATAGGTTTGCTTTAAGTAGAATACTTTTAAGTTCATTTCTAAATAACTGCATATCTCTCAATTAAGATTCAAAATATCAAATAGTATTATTCTTACCGTAACGGCACATACTTCCTATTTTATATTGAGGAATCTTAGGTTGAATTTATATCGGGCATTTGAATTTCAATTATCATCAAGTATCGAAAAGTTAATACACAATAATTTTCTCTACACTCAGTAAATTGATATATAAATGGTTAAAAAATATAATATTAGAATGAATCGAGGTTTTGAGCTCTCCATATCGCTTATACCTGATATCTAACTGTATTTCTTATATAGAATGATGATCATGACATGATATGACAAAAATGTCCTTCAATCCAATAAGCCAAACTTCATACCTTCTAAGATATAATGAGTCTGGAGAAGGTATTTAAGGCAAATTGAAATGAAATAAACTCGTGGAAAATTGGGTCAAATGGACATTGGACTAGTTTTATTTCTCATTATTTCATTCGAATTAGCAGAGAAGTTCATATTCAGAAGTTCTTCTTATTCGATCACAAAAAGGGTATAATTCAATTAAGGGGCTCATAAAAGGTAATTGATGAACATATATAGAACACCATTTCTCCAAAACAACAGTTGTAACCATTTGTACAGTCTGAATTGATCATGATCTTTCATTTGGTTCGTAATTTATCTGGAGGATTTAATTACCTTGGCCTTCTCAAAACTCGGTCGGTTAATGTAGTCATATCGTATCTAAATGCTCGACATTAGTATTACTATTATCTAAAATAGCTTCTTTCGAATTGGATCGAGGGTTTTTGTATCTGTTTCAAGCCATCTACCTAGATTATACAGGCGACGAAACGGCGGTCTGTAGTTTATCTACTTGAATAATTTCAGCATGGTTCTTCTGCTGGATGAATCTTGCATAAATGTCTGTCGGATATAATTCAATATCAAGCGTGGTGTTTGCCAGGGAAGTAGTTTTGATCCAACAGATGTTTACCACACCCTACTCTCTCCCAACTAGGTAGTTGGGAGATCATTATTTCGAAATTCATTTCGAAATATTCATTTCCTTATACGTATGTATCTCTCCTCGATAGTTTTCACTTTTGATTCCTGTTAGAGTTTTGGTATATGGAATATTTCTTCCCCGCTTGAGGCTTTGTTAACGTGATGGAACTATGACTAGTTAGCAATCTTTCTCTCAGCCAAAGGTTTCATATATGTAGTGGAACCATGTTGAAATACATGGAGCACAGGCACCTTGCTGTCTGGGTAGTATCATTCGTGTACTGACGGGAAGTATTACTTCGAAACCGCAGTATGCAGGTGATCTACCTGAATAATTTCAGCATGGTCCTTCTGCTGGAAGAACGAGAAATGAAAGAACAGGAATCATCTGTGAGACTGGTCTCTGATGAATCTTGCATAAGTGACTGTCGGATATAATTCTATATCCAGGATGGTATTAGCCGGGAAAGTAATTGTTTTTCGTCAGGCGTTTACCACACCCTACAGTGTAGGTAGTTGGGAGAATAATATTTCGAAATTCATTTCGAAATTTTAATTTTCCTATACTCGATAGTTTTGAGTTCTGTTACGTTCTTTATTCGACTACTTCATTCACAATACTCATACAACATCTGTTTATATTAGCGTGATCGTCTCGTATCCATAACTTGTCCTCTTGACTGGAAAGAATATTTTGTTCTCTGAAGCTGTTTGCTCTATTTTTTCGACAACGTTTCCGCAGTTGAGACTATGATCCATTGAAAAGTTACATTTGGAGGTGGATTTTCTGAGGACGTAATTTTATTTTTCAATTCATGATAGGGTAGGTTAGTATTACCTAGAATTCAAGTTTGTGGGGTGGCAACCCTTATCTTCCGGCCGCCATTTTGGAAAACGGAGTGAAAACGATTCTCACGCTGTATCTCGTGTACTAGCAAACTCACAAAAATATTATTGGACATTATTTGTAACAATGTGAATTGTTCACTACTTTTTTTTATTTCTTCATCGTAAAATAAAAAAATTATCAACTTTTTCTGGTCATCAGAACAATCTTAAAGAGAATTTCTCTGTGAATAATTTTCACTACAAACTTGTTTGATTTCAAAAATTCATCTGAGTTTTGAGATTGTCGAAGTTGATTTTCTGTTACATAAAATAGTTTATGATCGGAATTCCTCTTTGAACCCAAGGTATGTTGGGTAAGTACAAGAACATTATGGACTATCTTCGAAAACCTAGATATCTCAGGAGAGCGCTTGAGTCGCACGAAAAAGCATCAATCGACAGAGATAAAGTTTGATAATAGCACCGTACCAACATCATTCCAAGAAGGAGATGATGGAAATGTAATGAAAAGCAAACTCAATAGACCTTCTTCAGCCTGCTGTATCAAAAATGGGTTTTGGTGTGGACCAGGCTGAATCAGATGCAGATACAGTCGTCGTCCGTTCTGCGACTGCTGCATTACAACCCTATGCTTCTATGACTATCGTAGAAGAGGATATTGACATTCTTGTTTTGCTCACAGCATTAGGGAGAAAACAATCCATTGTTTTTTTTGAACATTCGACAGGGCATATGTTTGATCAATTATACTGTCTTTTAGGTTTCATATATAGCCAAAAATACATTCATCCCTTTTTTCAACACAAGATGCGGCCCACTTCTACAGTTTCCGAGTTTATCGTCAGGTTCAGTTTTGGCTTGACAAACACTGTAATCCTGAAGAGTGTGGCTGGAAAAAGCATGAAAAACTATTGATACCAACCCTAACTTCCAAGCCACCAGCACCCCACGAAGTTCTGAAATTAATTTTCTGTGCACATGCGCAGGAAACTGTGGAAGTATGTGTGGTTGCCGAAAAGCAGGGCTCAAATATTGTGCAGTGTACCTCAATTGTTCTTGTGAAATCGGCAGTAATATCATAAAAGTAGAAAAATTAATCGAATAAAAAATTTATTCGAAAATTAAGTATCCGCAGTGATGCCAATTCTAACTTCCATTATTTCGCAAACATTCCGATACTGAATTGGAACTTGAACCATAGCCTAGACCATCTAAGGAAATGAAAAAACAATAGCTGGAAAACAACTTTTTGAATATATATTTTTGCTTAAAATTATCTCTTATAGAAATTGTCCGTGGATAAGACTTACTAGGGATATAACGACCAGACTCTACCACATAGTTGGTGGGGAAAAGGGTCGATAATGAATTGATAATAACATAGAAGTGTTGAGAAAATGATAAACTATGTCAATGAAAAAAATATATATTAGAAAAGTAAGTTACATTTATCATTTTTATTACATTCTTACGAGTATTCAAGAAACCCGGATAACTTCGGAGCGCTGTAAAACGAAATTAAACAAATCTGTAGTGTCTTTTAGAAATTGTTCTTATGTTATTCTATATAAATTCACCAGAAAAAATATATAACGCTAAAAAAAATTATTATATTTGTTTATAATTCTTTATTTTTCATATAACGGTAAATAATAATTGATACTGAGTTTCAATTCAATTTTCTTGAAATAATGTCCCAATGAATTTGCTGTGGGCTTGCTAATTCACGAGATACAGCACGGAAACCGTTCGCACCGCTTTCTCCAAGATGAAGGCCGAGTAACAAGGGTTGAATCCCACAAACTTGAACACAAGCTTATACTAACTCTCCTTCACATAAAAAAAATAAAACTGCGCCCTCTGAAAAACACACGACAAAGCCTTCGAAATGTAACTTTTCAATGGACTAGAAAAGCAGATCCAACTTAAATCGAAGGTAACGCACGATATTTATAGCTGATCTTACAATCTCATTAGTTTCGGGATGTTAGAGTGCAATATTTAAGCGCTCTTCATCGGATTTAAAATTGTGGCGTTATCTGTCTCTAAGGATTCCAAACTGTGAGAAAAATAAAATTCGTATAGAGAAAGTAACCACTCAGTTCGAAGCACTTCTGTTCAATTATGAAATACTTGGTTAAAGAAGGATTTAGTAAGTGAGTAAGTGCGGAAGTAAGTTTATTTGACAACGTTACATTACATTTGTAGCAGGTCATACAAAAAGTGTATATACTAATATGTATACACAAATAATTCAATGTATAAAATTTAAAATTTACAAAATGACTATTTTCGATCAAGTTTAATGTAGTAAGAGTACGAAAAAGCCTAAAGTGATTTACTAACAAACAAAGATATTAATTGTGTTAATAAGACGTGAGAAGTGGTGCTTCCAAATATTCTCTCACTTCATAGATCAATGCTCTAATGAGATATTTTTCACTTCACGTTTGAAAAGATTGTAATTTTTGATATCAGTATGGAGTTTGTTGTAAAAACTCAAGCCCAGAGAGTTGCGAGATGAAACAGTAAGTCTGTAACGGAAAGGTTTTAACTGATTTGCATTTCGCGTTGGATAATTATGGATATTCTTCTTTACTGGATATTTCCGATTTTGCATTGTCCCTGAATTCCTTCAAAAAAAACAAAAAAAAAATCTCGTTGACTCACCAATGATATAACCTAGTGAATAAAATGCATCTTTTCGGTTTATTTTTTCTAAACCAGTAGTATATTTTGAGTATTAGTTATTTTCCTTTATATTTGTTTAACTAGTGGTATGTATAATAAATAATTATCTATTTGAGTTATAGGTACTCACTTCAATATAACTAGGTAGATTTTCATTAATGATTCATTATATATTTTGTTTCTTTTGGAGTGTGGAAGAATCGGTCAACTGACCTAACACTACTCCTGTTGTTTTGCTGTGTTCTTTAGGTTAAGTTTTACAGTTCTGTTATTATTTTACCGGCAAACAATAAACAATTTATTATTATTATTGATATTTGAGTTAATTTTCAGCATGCATTTTGATGTTTTGTGAAGAAACATTCATGTCTAGAGCTCGGAAATTGGAACGATTGCTCTTATTGCTAGAGAAAGGCACGAAATTCGTTTTAAATATTTGCCAGTTAGTTTTTCATTTCAAAACTAAACAAATATTTCGATGAGGTCCTCTTCAGTTTGCTTACATCTTTTTTATTCGATTGTTATAAGCACATCAGACACGATAGGAGTAACGTTAATCGCATTAGCCAAGGAAGTGGAAGAATTTTAGAACCCAGTGGCACTCACGGCCTCATGACTTCGACAATGCTTGATCCCAAAAGAGATGGGATGGAATCAAAGGACTAAATCTTGCCAGTATCACCCTGGGTGACCCTGGAAAGCTGGCGTCGAAGAAATATCTGGTGATGACCAGGAGAATTAAACGCTTAACAGTAGGATTTCTGACTGGCTCCTATCAACTAAGGAAATACCTTTATAATATGGGACTAGTAGACACACCTCTATGCAGGCTATGCGATTAGGAAGATGAGACTGTCAGACATGTTCTATGCGAGTGTCCGGAGTTATCGCCAATAAGAGAGTGTGTGTTCGTCCTACAACTGTCGAAATGAAAGAGATGTTCTTCAGTGACCTGTCTACCTTCCTGGAAAGGACAGGATGAACAATGACCTAGGAGGACAACTTCTGGGGAGGATGTACAATAGGTCACATGTGCTGTGAACTACACTTATCCTCCCTACTCTACAGATACAGAAACACATCATGTGGTATGTTCAAATATATTTCCTTTGTATATGGGAACCTGTTTTAAAAACATCATATTTTCCAATATGGAAAACCGAGGAAGTGCGATATTTTACACTGCACGAAGTTTTTATCTGAAACCGTTCGTTGCAAATGGAGTTATTGTAATGAAGTTTTCCATTTCGACATATCCATTTTCACAGACATCATTTCATATATCAGTTCAAAATTTCCAGCAAATAACTAAAAAAACCTTTACATCTACATTTCTCTATCGACTGTGATAATGTTTTACGCACGTACATGATTACGAGGATATCCAAAAAGGCAATTCCTGTGCAACCTAGCAAACTTTAACTTTGTTATTCAAAGCCGATTGAACTCACAAAATTCCCCTGTGCCCCGAGGAAAAAGATGAAGTACCTGGAGAAGGAAGCAATGATAGCGATAAGATCTTATGGAGGAAATTATTTAATTTCCGAACTTTCACTGTGCCATTTGTTCCGAGAGGAATCGTCTAATTTGAGCATGGGAATTAATGTTCACCGTGTGATTATTTGGATGAATCCAATATTACTGCGAAGAGGAAGCAATATCAGGTGGTAGTTATGGGAAATTCACTCAATGGCAAATCAGACTTTCACCAGTTTTCCAGATAAGATAAGATAAGATAAAGTTTCTGATGAGATTACATAGGTCAATAAGAAAAAATTAATTCACTTCTCTCTTCCTTTTGGTAACCTACTAACCTGTTTTTTATTCGAAGATATAATTATATAGGATGATTCCTAATGATTTTGATTAATCAAATTGGTCAAAATGAAAATTTTCAAAAAAAGATTTCCGAAAAGACATTCAATGTAATCTGGTAGGAATCAGAAGTCTGTCACACTCTGGATTGAGCTGACTCTGATGATATTCACCTACCGAAATAGTATAACGTGATGAATTTCACTAGTTCGAACTTCCGTTGCCTGATATATAAAACGATTTGAAATCCTTGAAACAACTATGAAAAAAATAGAAATGAATAAAATAAGCTGTTGATAACAATTATATTAAGCAAAAAAAAACCTGAAATGAAATAATAGTGGAATGAAATAAAGATAAAAATGAAAATTTAAGAGATTTCAAGCCAAGTTAGTTCACGACGTTTCGATTGTTAGTATCCACAATCGTCTTCGGGTGATGATTGAACTGATTCTTACGAGAGATGACTATTTATGGGTCGTTCGAGTGCTTTCACTTATACCCGCTTTCCATTTCTTCCGCTTCACTGGTTCAGTGAGAGATGACCGTTTGGCGGGAGTTGGCCATTTTTCGCTTGATGATGGATTTCCATATGTTGCGCACTTCTACGCTGGCTTGGCTGAATACGTTGTTGGGCAACATGTGTGCGGTTTCCTTGAATTTTCTCCTAAACCAATATTTCTCTCTGTAAGATCTCAGCTTTGGGCCACTCGATGTTATGTTGATGGGTCCAAACATGGTCTGCTATTCCTGATTTGCTGGTTTCCCCTCGCTGTGTGTGTTTCTTGTGCTCAGCAATGTAAACATTCAATGGCCTCTCAGTTTCACCAATATAGGATTTTTCGCATTTCCAGGGTATTCGGTAAATGCGCTTCTTGGAATCGCAGTCCACGTTTGGTCGCCTGGTTTTCGTGATGCTGCTGAAGCAGGTTCTGATGTTGTACTTGGAACCAATTCTGTTTATCCTTTTCGATGATCCTCTGATATAGGGAAGTGCAAGTACTAGTTGTGACTGCTTCTTCTCCTTACTAGGCTCCTGCATTCTTCTATCCGAAACCTTTTCTACCATCTCGTTGGAGTAGCCATTCCGTTGAATATTCCCGTGGTTCCATATTGTGAAAGTGTCGTCAACATATCTCAAACAGACTCGAGGTTTCTTGTGGGCTTCTTCAATGGCCAGAGTTTCGAACCACTCCGAATATATGTTGGCTATGACTGATGATAGTGGTTGGAAATAACAGTTTTGTACACAGCATCCATAATTACTTCTACAGGTAGATTCGTTCTCTCTTTCAGGTTCCCGTTTCCGAAAATTTTTCTCTGTATGATTCGGAGCGCTTCTTCAACCAGAACGTTAGTGTAAAGGCTTTCCACGTCGAAACTAATCAGTTGATCTTTCTGTGTGACTCCAATTGACCCTAGTAGTTCGACAAAATACCTTGAATTCTTCACAAAAGACGACGTTTTTTCTTGTAATGGTTTTACTATGGCAAAAAAATCTAGACAAGTTTTGAGTAGCCAAATCTCTGGAGCTGATGATCGATCTATGCGGATCGTCCTTCTTGTGGATTTTGGGTACTCCAAACAAGTGAAGTGGCTTACTGTGGTGCGGTGTTAGCGATGATCCCTCCTTGTCCGAAAAATATACTGGTATAACTTCCTTTCAATTGATGCAGTAGGAACCCGTACGATCTTTGCGTATCGTATCTCCTGAAAAACCTCTTTGATCTTCTGTTCGTAGAGAACAGTATCCATCACCACAGTAGCGTTTACTTCATCTGCAGGTGTGATCTTGATGGTTTTGTCTCTACTTAGGCCGTTCAGAGCTCTAGGTTCTCCATTGCTGATGTTAGATGTTGGAACTGGTTCTCGATACAGCTGTTCTCTGATTTTTCATCTGGATTCTTCTTCCTTGGTCTGGTCAATGAGAAAACTGGTTGATTCCACTGCAGTTATCATCTCCAAAGTGGGCACAGATGTTGGGGCAATGGCGAAATTTAGGCCTTTCCTCAACAAAAATTCCTCTATTCCCGTGAGCGGGCAGGAACTCATGTTGAAGACGTTGGCGGCTTCATAGTTTTCCTGTTTTCGATCTGTATTTGGGCATTGTTTCCTCACTAACTTCCTTCACTTTCTGTTGTGGGTATTCTCCATGTCTTGACGGATCTGTAAGCACGTGCTTTCAATATTGGCAAAGATTGGTCCATGATCATCTTCCAAGGTCTCTCTTCTTATTTCTTCAAATCGTTCCGTGACATTCTGCTACAAAGTTGACCTCTACCAACGGTGGTAATTGATTTTAGAACTGATCCGTGCTCGGTTGGCGTGTTCCAATATGCGTTTAGCTCTCTCTCTCTCTCTCCTGGAATTAACGATTTCAGCAGAAAACCTTTGAGATTGATGTTGTTATCTCTCGTGGTATTTTAATCGTCCCATATATTAACAGTTATATTCTAATAACACATCGAAGTGAAATTTTCAACAAACATCTAACAAAACCACATCACCTGTTCCGTTATATAATAACTTCTTTGAACGTTTTCATCCTGACTAAATTAATTCTACCTATTTATTGCTAATTTCTCAACAATTTGAATCATACGAACTGCAAACCTAATTGATGAGTGATAATCCTACTTGAATTGAGGTGAAACTAATTGAAAGTTCAAACAACATCGAATTGAATTCTACCAACTAATTGAATAGCCATATAAAAGACTATTTACCAATTTCCATATAGAAAAACATATTCAGAGTAGGAAAAGAATCTAACCCCATCTGATCATGCAGTAAGTTGCATGCATCATTGATTTTTATGCCTTTCAAAAGATCTGTTATTCCAAAGAAAAGTTACCCTCATATTCTTCAGAAAAACATCCTTCCCATTTGGCCGATATGAAGTAAACTTCTGTACTCTTTATATACCCGACACTGAATTTCTGTCTTTATTTTTCATCACAAACCTTCTTAAGTATCATTTGGGTGGTAAACCACATCCAAGTCTCTCATTTTGAAATGATAAGAGATGTTGTTGGTGGTTTCATCAAATTATAACGCTGATCATTTTTTAACTTTGGAAAGAATGGAGTCAATATATTCCTTTCGACCATAATCAACAGTCTTCTCAGGTCTATCCAACAGCTGAACGCTTGTGCTCTTGTATCCTGGCGTTGATGCTGCGTTTCGTAGTTACGATGTAAACTGAGCTACAGTGGAAGCCAAAGACTCTCTTTTGTCGTTGGTCGAACTGATAGTATTGCTTTGTTGATTTGTTAACTTGTGACGTTCGACGTTAGTTTCCTAATCAATTTGTCTTATCCCAAACCACTTAAAATTGTTCAAGATAACCTGTCATGGTCAGCTCACATCGATATCAAAAAGCATGGAGAAAGTCGTAAATCACCATATCCTCAATTATTTGAAAGACTTCAACATCTTGAGCGATCATCAGTATGGCTTTCGGACACCAGGATTAACGGGCGACTTTTTAACCTTCCGCTTTCTATTTCGATATGTTTTATGGGGGTTGAAATGGAAACCATTATGTTTTGGCATCATGTCGCCAGAATTGCAAAGGCTGCTTCTCAAAAGCACTATTACGAACCAGAAAACTGTACACTCCTCAGCAAATGTTGAAGAATTATAAAGCTCAGATCATACCTTCTTTGAAGTAATACTTCTACTTTTCGTATACTTTCATGAAACATTTTTGGAAATCCCTTAGACGAAACAATAGCATCTTAGATTTTCCGAACTACAATGCCATGATACTAGAAACAACAATAATTTCATGGAATCTATGTTGAGTCTCAACAAATGTTGTAATAACTTCCTCAATGTGGATCTCCACATTCATTTACCGGATGACATGGAATACCTTGACTTGAAACCTTCCAAGAGAAAGCTCCAGCAATATCTTCTGTGTCATTTTTATCATTAATGAGTTTCTTCCACGAATTTGATTTCAAATTTTCCAGTGTGCAGGTGAGCACGTCGATTGATCTAAATTTAATCCATAATACACGCCAGATATGTGTAATATTGGATGAACAAGACATTTCATCACTTGTGTCAGAAATATAGTCAGTGTTCATTGACCCTGGTCTTCAGGTTCTCATGCCTGACGTTTCGTTTACGACTGCGGTGAACATTACCAAAGGCGACGTGACAACAAACAAACTACTCTAGTTATTCAGATATCAAACTCTTTGATCAGTCTGCCATCCGATTTTATAACTCACCCAAAGATACTTCTTCAATTCAAATCAGAAAAAATGTTTCGGAAATACTGGTGTTTCCCACCGAAACTGTACATGAAATTCAAATGTCATACAGAACTTCTATATCCTTCTTTTGAAGTCTGGTCCGGAGAATATACGTCTAACGAGAGAAAAGGTATAATCCTGAAGTCTCCAGAGCATTGCCTCGACTTCCGAGAAACACAAAGCTGTAACGGAAAACAGTATTAACATTTCAGTCCTTTGTGTCCCAGCGAAAATATAAGCCCAGCTTAAAGGATGAAATGAAATTAGAACACCGATTGGTCTTTTGCCGTGATGGAACCGAACAAATGAGGGTTGCATTCGTTCTTTATCACCTGTACGGGCTGGTACAGATCTAATTTCTATTCGAGTGCTTCGGCTTTCTGAAGAAGTGACTCTTTTGCTGAATAACCGATGAATATGGGACACTTGCGAATGTTGTGTCCTTCTGGAATGGATCACTTTAAAAAATACATCAACACAGTTATTCTTGAGTTACTGAGCATCAACATCAGTAATTAAGGAAAATTGAAGGATCAGCATTGAAGGGAAAGTAACCAGTTGGTGAGCGTGATTAGTTTATTCGACTCACTCAATCAACTGCTATGTGGAACGGTGATTCGAGCCCAAAGTCCAGATGATCGGTTTTCACTGCCAATCGTTCAACCGGTAAGATTTCAGCTCGCTCAGTTTCGACTTCTGAGAATTTTCATTCATAGCTGAATAACAAGATATACAGTCAAGACGAAATGAAATTTCTTGCCTAATTTATGCTGGAAAATTGTCATATAAGAGAGTCTTAGGATCGCCTAATTGTTTGGACCATTGAAATTACATAAATGTGATGCTGATATTCAATAATAACATATATCAACATAATAATATACAAAAGGAAAATAATGAAAGGCGAAGTTCAGTTTGAGCTGATTTCCAACTTAACCTAGTTAAAAAGATAATTATAAAAAGATATTCGAATGAATTGAAAAATAAATGATAAAATAGTAGACAGAAAAACAGAAGATAAACTGCAATAACATACCACAGAAGAGGGCATTAACGGTATTCAATTGAACTATCCAGCTGACAGCCCCAGGTTTCTGCTTTCCTTTACTATCGAAAGTGTATCATTACCAAGTCGAACATCTATCAGATCTTCAATTTCAGTCCTTTTTCGTTCCGAACCTATCAGTAAAAGTTGGGATTTAGTCGTGTCCAGTTTCAGATTATGTGCAGCTGACATGTGCGAGAGATTTTCCAGATCCTGATTGACTTTATGAACAGCTTCTTGCCAGTTATTTTCACTGAATGAATAGTATAACTGAGTATCATCTGCGGCCATAAGCTGTCTGTACGATTCCTTACACATAAGCTTGGGTAGGCTGGTCCACGGTGGCATGTTTTGCAAATGCTTTCGTGGAGTTTTAGTTCCCCTCATTCTACTCATTTCTGCCACTGACCAGGCGACCCATTCCGCAAGGCCAATTTGGCTTCCCGGACAGGGCCTGTAGTCCCCTGGCTGTTGCCCTATCCGCCACCTGGGGACGCGCCCGACAGGTAGCCCAAACAACGGTAAATTACCATACTCAGATATTTCGGATATTTGTGAGAAAATTCCTTTTGGATTCCC
Source organism: Leptinotarsa texana (assembly GCA_015342105.1). NCBI lineage: Eukaryota > Metazoa > Arthropoda > Insecta > Coleoptera > Chrysomelidae > Leptinotarsa > Leptinotarsa texana. Next base: position 23,438 of record WOGN01000521.1, read on the forward strand.
ACTCTTCCTACTTTAACAACAAATGTTAGAAAATATATACAGTGTGGTCCAACGAAAACTTAACACCTCGAGTTTCCGGCGTTAACATGAAAATTTTGAAAATCGCTCGAACCCGTCAATTTCTGATTCGAGGGGGAACAACTGTTCCACTGTTTTCATCCCCGTGACTTCAACCCCCTAACGGGGGTGAGCACAACCCCTTGATTTTGAATAGGGATGAGGGGTGTTGAGATACCTCATTTTGAAGATCTTATCGTGTACTATCTGACCGTAAAATTTCGCTCCAAAATATCCATCGATAACGACATGACAGGTAAAAGAGTGGAAGAGTACGTACTTTTGTGATTACTTTATTAAATGTTCGAAATGGGCACCATCCACTTCCATGCAGTAATATAAGTTTTGCTGAAAACGTTCACGTACATTACTCAAGATGTCTGGTGTAATTTGACGGCATTCATTAATGATCCGAGTTCGCAAATCATCCAGTGACTCAGGCTGGGTAGCGTAAATCTTGGATTTCAGGTGACCCCATAGAAAAAAGTCCAGTGGAGCCAGATCCGGTGATCTGGGTGGCCACTCAATATGTCCCCTTCTTCCAATCCAGGCGTGAGGAAAATTGTCATCTAAAAACTGACGCACCGGTTGAACAAAGTGAGGTGGTGCGCCATCTTGTTGGAAAATGATCGTTTGATGGTCTTCTGCATTCTCCAATACTTGCACGAGGGCTGGATAAATAGCGTTCTCCAATAGATCGAGATAAAGTTGGCCTGTGAGATTACCGGGTAGAAAAAAAGGGCCGATTATGTGATTTCCATAAATACCCGCCCAAACATTTAATTTTTGGGGGCGCTGTGTATACACCTCACGAAATAATCGTGGATTTTCATCTGACCAATACCGACAGTTATGCCGGTTTACAATGCCGTTAAGGTAAAATGAACACTCGTCCGAAAAACAGATATCGAACATGTAGTTTTGATTGCAGTTAATTATTTCACTGATCACTTCACAGAACTGGAGTCGGCGATCGGGATCATCCTCATTCAGTTCCTGAACCAATCGTATCTTATACGGATGGAATTTATGTTGTTTCAGGATTCTCATGATTGTTGTGCGTGAAACACCAGATACCTCGGACAATTTCCTAGTACTAACGGTCGGATCCATTGCTATATGACCTAAGACAGCCACGTCCCTCGCTTCGTCTCTTTCATGCACCCTCTTTTTGTTTCCAACTGACCCAGTAGCGTCAAATTTGGCAACCAGTTGCACAACGTAAGCAGCGGATACATTTTTTCCAGGATGTCGTTCGTTAAATAAAGCCGCTGTTGTGCGCGCAGAGTCGTTATTTCGGAAAAATAATTTTATCATTTCCACCCTTTCTTCTACGGAATACACCATTTTAATTCCACTACAAATTTACAATCGCTTGTACACACTTGTACCGTTCTTAACAATTCACGATAGACTAAGGTACAAAAACAAGGTCCGTCTACTTTTTTGGACAAAAAATTAACCACTCAATACCTTTGAAATGCGTCGGATACGAATAATATTCTCGAGATAAATTCCATATTGCCTCTTTCACTATTTTCGCTGTTATTTCATTATCGATGGATATTTTGAAGTGAAATTTTACGGGCAGATAGTACACGATAAGATCTTCAAAATGAGGTATCTCAACACCCCTCATCCCTATTCAAAATCAAGGGGTTGTGCTCACCCCC
>WOGN01000522.1:3586-24089 GCA_015342105.1 Leptinotarsa texana
AATAATAGCAGCTAAAAACCAAATAAAGAACAAGTGCAAACCTGAAAAAAATAACAACATTATGCCGGGCCTATGAAAGAGAACGACTTATGTGCAATATGCGTGGAAACTGGGGCACCAGATGAACTGTGGTGGTGGTGTAGACCATGTGGCAGTTGACTCCATGCTGCCTGTTCTGCGGTGTATCAGCCAGAAGACCTGATTCGTGTGAAGCTTGCATATAACATTGATCGATATTACCAATATTACCCTCCTGGATGATCGATATCAATCGATCATTGGTGGATAATATCGATCAGTTAGTGTTTTCGATTTTATTTTTTTACATTTTTTCTGACTTGTGTTACTATGTTCTTAAGTTAAATAAAGTTTACGTTTAATACAAAAAATAACAGTGTTTTGTGAAAATAATTGCTTTTATTTTAAATTATCTCTTAAGTGATCGATATTCGACCTCCTTCCCCTGTACGCTTCAAAAACAACTCAAGCGTTGATATCATATTTATTACATGTATATTTAACGAAAGCCATGCGAAACTGAAATTTTGCCACACAAACAGGCAGGTTTTATAAAAAGTTACAGTTGTTACATTTGACACCATTTTTTTGGGTTCAGTAATGCATCAGTGATGTTGATATCATCTCATCTAGATAATAGATTACAAAAAGTACAGATTCATAATATTTCTTCTACTTGGAGAGAAGTTGAAACAGGAGTACCCCAAGGCGGCATTTTAGGCCCTCTGTTCTATACCCTCTCTACTTCTACATTCATCAATAAGATGAAGTCTTGTAAATATCATCTTCATGCAGATGACTCTCAATTATATTTATCTTTCAAATCTTCAGATAAAGGTCGAACAGTAACCGATGTAAATTTTTATTGAAATATGATTCTTAAAGTGTCCACCGACCATATGTTGAAAATCAATTCGAACAAATCAGTAGCTAATATTTTTGAAAGTGATAGCATCAGGGAAGAAGTAAAAAACTACTGTTCGAAAATGGGAAACTCTGAATTACAATTCAGACCGTATTCAAAAAATTCAGGTGGATTTTAGATCATAAACTAAGATTTCAAGAACATATATCCTATAAACTTAAAATTGCTTATTCATTATTGAAACTCATATGTCCCCATGGGCAATATTTGGATGTAGATGTCAAGAAAATGCTATGCGATTCATTAGTTTTATATCATTTCAACCACTGTGACGCTGTTTACCATTCATGTTTAGACAACAACGACAAGTGTCGCATACAAAAAGTTCAAATCTTTTGTATCAGGTTAATATTTGGTATCAGAAGAAAGACCAGAATTTCACACAAATCAGCAGAATTGAAGTGGTTGAATATGTTTAATCGTAGACGTCTTCATGCAGCATGCATATTCTTTAAAATATTCAAATATAGGAATCCTTCCTACTTATATGAATATTTGTCTTATAGAACAGATATGGATATCTGGATTTGCGTAAAAAGATAGTACGTAACATTCCTGTGTATAAAAAGAAAATATTCAAACTATCTTTTTCCTATAATATCTCCTCCACAATAAATCATCTCCATAAATGGGAAAACAATTGTTTCAACATGTCAGAAACTGTTTTCAAAAGTAGGTTTAAACAGCATCTGTTCAGTATTCAAAATAACTAGGTCCGCGGCGAGATTCCTGAAAAAGGTTTTATCTATTCATATATCTATATCTTTATATTACCTTCTCTTTTCTTTCCTTTTTTTTCATTCTTCTTCTCTTCTCTTCAAGCCCTCATTTAGTTACTCTTATACATTTTCGGCATTGGTAGAAGAGCAGACGCGAATGCAAATTCACGGTCTGAACCAAAAGCCATTTGCAATCAAATACAAAGTGTTTTTAATTTTTTCTTTCTCTTGTATTCTGTTTTTTGCTGGGTAATAAACTTATTATTATCTTTATTAACCATCCGTCTGTTTGAAGACGTGAACATCACTTGTAACTTTGATAGTCTGGAACATCGAAGAAAGGTTGGAGATTAGTACCTATCAAAATTACTCGATGGACTGTGGCTGCTCACCGTTTTGAGGTTTAACTGCGTACACCTCGAACTTCACTGTTCAAGAACTGTTCCATTTGAAGAGTTGCGTTCATGTGGAATAAATTTGTTGACAATGTTTTTCCAAATGGATTTAATCTCCAGCGACTCAAATCCAATGTGAATCGCTACTTTTGCATAGGCACCGCTCTTAGAGCGCCTCAATGAGTTTTTTGTAATGATTGTGTTTTGGTCTTGAAAAGATTATAAGTTTTTTTTTTCTAAATTATATCCGATCTGTAAAACGTTGTGAAATTTTTGTTTCAAGTCTATGAAGCAAATAGAATATGAAGACCTCACTAATCCAAATGAAATTTATTCAAATGTAATCTCAATAAAAATATCTACTATATTTTCACCCATATATTTAACACTACCCTCAGCAAAACGGGCAACAAACTCATCCTGTATTTTTACATTTCAACGCAGTGGAAATCGTACAGCATAAAATTCCTGGAGTCAGAATAGGACCCGTATAGAAGCATATTTCAATTTCATCTGATCTAAGGAAATCTCGTATTCTAAATAACGTGGTTGGCAGATGATGAAAGTGCTGGCAAACAATTTCAGATAAGGATTTCCGCATGACGGAAATTGTTTACGGAGGTTAATTTGATTATGCATGTGTGTTCTTTCAACAGACTATCCCTTACCATAGAGTCCTTGATGTTTTTTTACGAGATAGGGAAAGGGAGAAATATCCCTCGTTGAAACTTTCTGCAAATAGAATTTGTTGTATATATATATATTCAAAATGAAATATATTATTTCTCTCGATATGGTTTGTACAGACGTATTCGTGAATACATTCTTTCGTAAAAATAGAACAATTCGAAGATACTGTTTCAATAAAGAAGCGGACACTGGAGATATTCGAGTCAGTTAAGGTTTTTGTTGAAAAATATATAATAATTCATATTCGATATTGAAGGTGTATAGAAGGTGTTTATCACCCAAATATGACTATGGATTATCAATACTCGAAACGTCGTGAGTTAGCTTATTCTCCTCATATTTCCACACCATTGTTCCCAATTCTAATATTTTGTGATTTTTAAGTCACTGTCATTTATTCATTCCTATTGGAGGTTACAATAACTTGTTGTCGTTACGAAATAGCCTTGTCATACGATGATGGTCCCAAAATTACCCAGCCCAACAAAATAAACATAAAATTTTGAAAAAAATATATCGATTTTCCATATACACTTTTCTAGCGAAGTTCAAAGTGTTCGATACCGTTTTTATAACGAGAACGGTTCTGCTCCTCAAAATAGCCATTTACTGCCGACATCACGCCTTCATCGCTGGAAAATCGTTGACCACTGAAACATTTTTCCAAGTTTAAGAACAGAAAATAATCCTTAGGTGCTAAATCTTTCGAATAGGGTGTATGAGGCAGCAATTCGAAATACAATTCGTTAATTTTGGTATTGCGATAATGGATTTGTTAGCTGGTGCATTGTCTTGATGCAACAATACTTCTTTTCAGCTGAATGCGGCCCGTTTCGCTTCATTTCTATACTCATACCTTGCAATAAGTTTGCGTAATACTCGTTGTTGATAGTTTTACATTTTTTAGGATAGTCAATGAAAATTATTCCACGCGCATCCAAAAACACTGATGCCATGATTTTGCCTGCAGATGAACGGTCTTCGCCTTCTTTGAAACCGGTTAAAACCTTTAAGCCTATTGTTTTAATTGATATGAAACGACGTGATAATTTTGCTTTGTTGCTGTAAAACTTCATAAAACACACAATTGAAATATCCTTACAACACTGTTTCTGTTCAAGAGTGAGCAAACGCGGCAAATGACCATGACCAAATTTTGAGACGATGTACGATGTGTCGCATTTTCCGAATTGTCTACTGTCTGCTAGCGCGTACTTTCAGTCAACGATCATTCAGTACCACTTTGTGAATTTTCTTTACCGTTTCTGGAGTCGTCACCTTATTTGGTCAACCACTGCGATGCTTGTCTTGAAAGTTCATGCTGTAATAAATGACCGTGGGGTCTGAACTTGCGATAATACTAATGACACAATATACTTATATACAGTAGTCCCACTTAGCGTCGGTCCCTTTGATGTTGGTGTCCAGGAGTTTCAGTTTTACAATACTGACGTATTTGATATTAATGACATTACTCTCCACTACAATGTCAACCAAAGCGTCTAAACACTGCTCAACATAACAACTATTCATATAAACTGCTCAAAAAATACAGTCGATTAAAACCATGTTGGGAACCTGAGAAGATTGTACAAATAATAATTTTGCATTTGTGTAATATTGAAGTAACTCAGATGATTTGGACAATGATGAACTATATTTCAAGTAGATTTTAAACATTTATGGGATCCGCAGATGTTCATATTCGGATGTGACAAAATATATTTTCATTTCAACAAGTTTTGTTATTCATGAACCATGGTACGAATCTATGCGACATATCTTTGTAGTGATTTTTGGGGCAAATATAGCATATTAATTAATTAATTTGAAAATTCAAGATGGCGGACGAGTTTGCCGATTCGATTATATTGTAACGAATTAAAGCACTGACTGTCTTAAACTAATTTATTTCTACAATATTTACGTAACTAATTTATTTACACACGTTTATCTACACAATGTGTTAACAGCTCGCTTTCTCCTTACAGACTAATCGAACAGAAGCTGGTGGCCGGTTTATGTTGCGGTAACGAACATTGTCGAACCCTTCTCGAACTCTCTTTTTGCTTCTTCGGCGTATAGGGCACGTGCAGCACTGTCAGGGCCGGCTTCTGATTTATTACAATATCATAATAGAGGTAAAACGACAATATAGAAGCTAGCTTACATACACACGACCAATTATTATAGATTGATGTGTGAAATGTGTGGAAATGAAACGTATTATTCTGAAATTTTATTACGAATACATTCGAAAGCTGGTTGCACCCTCTATTTCATTCACCGCAACAATTTTGAAATAGTTAACATTTCATAATAGCACACACATGACCCACGAAACTTGAATCGAAAGCACAGTATTCCAAAATTATATCAAGAGTGGCAAAAACTAAATCATCAATATCCTGTATAATAACGAATCATAGACAGATGACAAATAGATTACTTTCCGTCATCCGTTATTAGTACTGCACTTGGAGTACTCCTTGGAGAGAGATCGATATTGGTGGTCGTGAGTTTGTGGAAAATTATAGGTCAGAAAATACTTCAATGGCGCAATGGGCTTTGAGTCATGCCAGTGAAACTTTCGAGTTGGAAATTTGGAAAATATCGACTCATACGTCTACTTTGAAAATAGTGCCATACTTTCAGCAGTTAGAAAACGATTTGATCTTTTCTTTAATTTGGCTAAAGCCTTGTGAATGTGAAGAACTACTTGATTTTTGCTGATTTCAGACCAGTATCAAATCAATTATCCCAGTTTATACTCTTGAGCTAGTGGTTGAAATGTCCTAAAATTCCAATTCCAATTGAAAATACTGAAGGACGATCATTCCCAGTTCTGGATGTCTTAGTTATAAGAAATGTTTGGAAAATAGCTATTGAATGCAGACTGACTGCTTGACATTGCTGGTAAACGACATTACACATCGGAATTCTTCAAAGAGAAATCGATTTTCACTTCCCATCGTCCAACCCGTGCCAGGAATCACACGTTAAAAAGTAAGACCTCGTTTTTCTTTATCTCGCACAAGTTTCGACTTTTGAAAGATGTCTTTCGTAGGCGGACGACACCTGGTTAACAGAAACAGAAAACGGTGGTATCATAGGTGGTATCAATTCTAAGAAGTATATTCTTCAATCATTGAATTATGACTTGTATTGTTAAATTGAAAATTTACAGTATTCAATTCAACTTTAGTATTTAAAAATGGAGTCCGATGACGCATGATAAAGTGTTCGCGTTGGAAGGTTTTAAAAAATCACTGAATATCTTTATTCATAACTTGTTTTCTTGGAATACTAATACTTGTTAATTAGAATGATGAATAAATAAGTTCAGCACAACTAAGATGAAACGAGCGACACTCCGTGCAATTCAACCGTACCCGTAACTACTCTTATACGCGGACCATTGCTCTCATATTACCCCGCCTTAATTAATTATCGCAAACCGAGAACAATTTTTTCCAATTCTCCTTCACTCAGATATAAGACAGTTTCTTCAAACGGATGTCGTTCAATTACATTTTTTATCGAAGTCCGCGCGGCTGAATTTCACTTATTTATTAATTTATTGTAATTTATTCAATCCGACATTCACGACGCATTGTCCAGCGGAGTTCTTGTATCGATTACTGATAAATTGAGGGGATTTTTCTTGTCAGGCAGGTGTCTCACAAGTTGAAATGATTTTTCATCTATGATAAATTTCATGGACTGCGGTGGGCGCAGTCTATTTAGTAAACCTAATATGATGGATGAAGCCATGACAATGGAATTGTGAAATTATATAGCGAATTTGACAGTGACAACAGTATTCAAATAATTATATTCTATTATTGGTATGTTTACGGATTATTTGCGATTCTAGTTGAAAATTACATTGCACATATATAAAAACGCCAAGGACTGTGGCTGATCATCGTTTCGAGGTTCAACTCAGTACACCTCGAACTTCACTGTTCCATTTGGAGAACTGCGTTTATGTGGAATGAACTTTCCGAGAACGTTTTTCCAAATGAATTTAATCTCCAGCAATTCATATCCAACGCTAATCGCTACTTTCGCACAGGCACCGCTCTTAGAGCATTTTTAGGACTTTCTTGTAGTATTTGTGTTTTGTCCTTGAAAAAACCTGTGGTATAGAACGAGGGTTTTATCTATTGCTGATTACTCGATTAGTAATTATCAATTAGTATTTATTACTTCACATGCATCGATATAAGAATAAAATTAAATCAATTTTATTAATGACAATAGATATTAATTTCATGGCTGTCAGTTTTATCGAAAGATACCACTAGACCACAAAATATATTATCTATGGATTTTTATGATGTTCTAATGAAAATTTAGTTATTCAGCAAAACCATGAGAGCAATCAGCACGATAAAACCACGAGTCCGTAGGATGTAAATGACAACTCGTATTCGTCAACAATAGAATTTCATTGTTAAAATAAAACCGATCTATCTATCACAGAGCCGGCACCCGAGTCACCCGACCTACTTGACGTGGCTAGTTATTGGTATGTTTTGAAAGTTTTGTTCGTTTTTATGGTCACGATGATGGTAACTATCTTGCACTGACGGGTGGCTAAGGAGCCCGAAACCGGTCTGCAAGTGTGCCCGTTCCAAAATTGAGAGTCGACTCTTTCAGTTGTATTGCCAATTGCATATGCAGGAAATTTTCTGTGACTATTCCTGCACTGACGCCTGTCAGATATAATCCAACGCCGTTCGTGGTATTAGCCAGTGGAGTAGTTGTTTTCTGATAAGCGTCAGTCCATTCAACCTACTGTGTAGGTATATCCGAGACGGGCTGGAACATTTAAAGTTCATTTCTTTTGATTTGTTTACTTCCTGTCTTCAAGCATAGCCCAATGACTAATAAGAAAGTCCCTTGAAAGTATTGAACCAATTTCTTTTTTATATTTTCGTTTTAAAAAACGAAAAGAATGATTTGATTAGAAGACTAAACTTTTTTGGGCTAAGAAATTGTGATATTAAAAAATATATATCTACCACATAATATCTACCAGATAATAATTGTTGAAACAAAAATAATTAGTAAATTGATGGATGTAGCCGTTACTACGTGGTGGGAGATCATGATGAAAATAGAAATGAACATTTCTATGTTTTTTACCACTTTTATTTGTATCTAACGTTACTGTAGTTTCGTCCTATATGGACATTTTCAAACTGAAACAATAAATGAAAAAGTTTATTGTTCAAGTTTGAAAATGTTCATATAGGACGAAACTACAGTAACGTTAGTTACAAATAAAAGTGGTAAAAACATAGAAATTTTCATTTTTCTTTAAAAAATGATTAGTATTTCAGGAACCAATGATCGGAGATAAAGCAACTATCTTTATACTAAAAACTATTACTTTATAGGCATGGGGTATTTACATTAATAACGCCCTGTTTTTGAATTTCAATAAGTGAAGTCCAATCTGAAATCAAAATTGAGCGTCCTCGTGAATGAAGAGTACACTGGTAATAACTCAACATGTCAAATTAGTTTGTGTTTAGAACAAATAAGGGTTACTTTTTTGCATGGTCTGTCTACACATCTATGTACAGAGTTACTTCTTTTGAAATTGATTGCTTCCTTCTTTTATTTAGAAGATTCCCACATTTTTTTCTATCAAGATGAAGTAGTAGAAAACCAAAAACTTCCTTTCCCGAAAAATACTCATTCCTAAAAATATAACCCTTTCAATTTAAATAAGATTCCTTTGGCTGGGATTTAATCAAATAAGCAAATGAATGTCATTACGATGTTATCGATGACATGTATAGATCAAATTCAATCCGTGACCTAAAGTCGTGGTTCATGAATGAATTGTGTGTTTTTTCTTATAAAGTTCTTCAGATTGGTACTGAAGAGCCATAAGGAAAGTGTCTTACGGCGAAACATCGATGTCTACTACCGAGGATGACAGTGTTTCATGTAAGCGAATTTTTTACCTTTCATTTAGTATATTGTGTAGGAATCCTCTGAATGATATCTGATGCAATTCCATAACAAATGTTTCAAATACAAACTGAGTAGAGAAAGGTGTTTTTTGTATAATTCAGTGTTCGTATAAAAGTATTTGTTTCGAAAGAATTTTTATTTATTTATATGAAAGTAGCTGTTTCAGGAGGACTTTTTCTTCTTTGCATGATCTACACATCTATGAATAGAGTTATTTCTTTTGAAATTTTTTTTGTATCAAGATGAAGTACTAGAAAGCTAAAAACTTTCCCAAAAATCAATCACTCCTAAAAATACAACACTTTCAATTTAAAGAATAATAGTTAAGTTTTTGTGGTTATAGAAATCTGTTTAATAAATCTGTTTTTCGGTTAATAAACAGTCGCCCCCATACGAACGACAACTCTCAGAAGTTGGGAAAATTGTGCGAGCTAAGGACTAACGAGGTCTTACCTTTTAACGTGTGATTCCTAACACAGTAACATTGATTTGAACGTAATAAGCTTGTATATATGTGATATTTTTTCTATTTGAATTGGCACAATCTTCTGGAATATTAGGTATTTTCATAGGTTTCTCGGCAAAACTCTTTTGAAATATAAAGTTATATATACATATATCTCAACGTCACTCAATCATTTATAAAACTAATATTATTTCTTCTTTGGAGTATTGCTGACATGTTTGGAGCACGTACCCTAAGCATACATTGCGACTGCTACATTTAATCAGACAAGAGCTGGAGATCCAAAGATCACAAGCAGCCTCGATAGCCTGAAATATCTAAAGAAAATCGAGGGCTTGTCACTTTCACAGGAAGTTTTCGACTGATTCAGCCCGCTAAATTTCACCGAGAGTGGTATATATCAGAATTACAGTGCTAACTACAGCTGCTCATCGCTACAAAGTTCAACTCAACACACCTTGAAGTACAATTTTAGGACTTTTCCATCTGGAGAATGGCGTTCTTATGGAATAAAATTGCCGAAACGGTTTTTTAAAATGTATATAACCTGAGATGAATTAACATTTTCACTAAAGAAGGAGTGCATGTGCATCAACATAAAATAACGGTTGAATCATTACCTGTGACCTATTCCAGAAATGAATTTGAAAAAGTAACTTTCTATTTCGTAAACACAAATATTTCGCAAAATGCGAAAATGTCTGTATCTACGTTCAAGAGACAAAAATTATCGAAAATATCGAAAGTCACAAGGTTCCAAAACGAATAATTCCCAAGATATGCAGCTCGTCGGGATGGAATCCTTAATAAATATGTATGGTCACATGACAAAACGCCATTTATGGAGTCACAATTGCGAGCTCGGAGACAAGGGATCTTGTGCGATAAAGACCATTGAACGTTTAATGGCTAAAAGTGAATAAATAAATAAATCCCGCCGTACGAAGGTTTCAACCCGATAATTTTATATCGTTATTAAATGAATGTAATGAAGCCGAACCGTGTTTACGACAGACTTTACTGCATTCTTGAAATATTTACGGGCATTCCGCCGTACCTTTCACGGATATTGATTGTTATTGTATTTATAGAAAATGATAATAAAATAAATACGTTATTTCTCATTACTAAGTCACAATTTCAACGACTGCCATTAAACCGAGCGATGGATTGTTTTATTACGTAGCCTTACTCCAGGAAGTTTAGGCATTTTAACCAAGTCAACTGAATGCAACCCGTTGAATTAAAGCTGTTTTGAAGAACAAGAAAAAGAGGTCTCAGAAGAAAAACAGTGAGTGTTATTAATTTTTCAATTGAAAAAATAAGCTTGTGATTGCACTGTTTGGAACCTTTGGTGTAGTAATGAATATTGCTGGGGTTTGGTATTGGGATTTTAACACCTCGGAACGTGTTCCAATCACCAAGTGATCATCTTCAACAGGAAGATTAAACAGTTTAATAAGTTTAATTATCGACCGAAATTTCGTACCCACGCAAGATATTTCTCCTCATCGCCCCGCGCCGCAGTCGCTCGACCATCGCGATTTTCGTACCCCCAGCCTTAGGGTTACTTTTATGTCACAAGCGAATCTGAATTCATTGAAAAGGCAATCAACTCATATAACCGTTAATTCTAATAATGATATCAGAATACTAATATAATTTAAGGCTTATTGGTATTTAAATCTTTCTGAAACGATTTATAGCATTCATAACTAAATAACAAAAACACATAATAATTATTGTTGGGAAACTTGCACTTGAATTTATTATTTTTTTGTAGAACGAAGTGACTAATGTGAAAACAAAATTAATTTTATTTGAATTAGTGAAAACATTTTGGTGCAATAATAAACCTTCATTTATTCCCACATTCAAAGTAGAGAGAGTATTTCCAAATATTCAACGGTTATTTATTATAAATCTATTTATAAAATTTATTAATGTAATTACTTTGCTCGCGGTGTGCCAGTCAACTATATACATACTTGCAATAAATGTTATCAGTTACATGAAAATGAGTTTGAAAATAATTGAATGTGATTGTCATTTTAAAAGGTTTGTACTTTGCTCCTGACAATTTACTTTTTTCAAAATATCATTTGTTGACCACTAATTAATGAGTTTTATTAATTATATACGAATACCTGGGCAAGTGAAACAGGTATTCAAATATACATACAATAATCTCGCTCAAGGAAACAGCAGGTGGCTTGGAGGAGGCGAGTGAAGCGAAAAATTTTTATTCACAAGTTTTATTCACAAAAATAGAATAGATCTATGTCAATTCTACCGTTAGTTATGAAGGTACTACTTAAGGAAAAACTTATTTTTCTATATTTTTGATAAAATCATCAGTCATTAATCAGGTAGAAGGTTATATAATTCAAACTGTTATACTAAGTAGGTATAATTTAGTCAGTATGAATACGCCTGAGGAAGCTTTTATAACGACACGTGTTGCGGTTTCGTAAACTGTTCAGTTAAAAACTCACGCTTGGGGAAGATGTTGTCTAGCAACACACGTGTAGAGTTTTGTAAACTGTTCAGTGAAAATTTCACTAAACTGCTTTATGAATACCTTATGGATTTTCAAGTATCGGCCAATTGAATCCCATATTAAAATAGTTGATATTTCCTGAATTTTTTTCATTTGGATCTGTCTGTATTTTGAATTATACATTGAAAATTCATTTAAATATTTTAATATGTGAACAACTTTTCAGACCTAGTCAATAAGAAACACTACCACATCGTTTACAATCCTTTATGTTTACTAATTTGCCTGGAGTATTCCAGAGTCCTATGTACGTTAATTATTTTTAGTAATTTCACAATAATGATGATTAATATTAAGATGCAACAAATTATTTTTGTTGCTGGAGAAATGATTACGAGGTACCTTATGTGAGTCATATGTTGACTAAATTTGAAAATGCACTTTATAACATCGCCAACATTCACATACAATAAAATTTATATCCGATATGTATCAAATTTATTTCTTCTCGTCAATTCCATAACGAATGTTGGGAGTACAAACCAAAAAGACCTTTTCCTTTCGTGTAATTCAATTACGTTCAAGTTTTTGTTTCGTAATGATTTTTTTCTAGTTTTCATCGGAAAGAAATGTCATTGTAGTAATTTCTTTTCTTTCTTTTGAAATTTTCCATATTTTTTTACGATGTAGAAGTGAAAAGCCAAGAAGATTTTTGCCAATAAAATAAAACTCATTCACATATCTAATTGTCCAAAAAATTTCAGAGTAAATATTAATTGAAAGACAGTTTGACATATAGAGAAGAATAAAAATCGTTATTTTTTTTAACAAATGATATCTCTTTCAATACACTAATCAAACCAGAAGAATCATGAAACACAAATAAATTGATAGAATTTAGTTCATCACCTCAAAGGTGCTGTTTTGTTTCCTCCTGTTCATAAAAGAGGACATAATATGTCTCATCACTCACAAGCGATTTTGCTGAAATTGGGGACACTTGTGAATCGTTGTAGTCATGCCATATACCACTATATGTGTGTCTGCAATATGCTATGTAATGCATGTTGTAAGTAGTCTCACTGTGGTTTGAAACAGTGTGTGATACAGTGTGTCTCACTTCTCATGGAAACACCACCGTATCTTCCGTAATAATTGAGGTAGAATGATGAACTCTTAGAACTGATGAAAATGCTCAAAATGCACCAAGCACCTGGAAGGGGTTCGCCAAAGTCATATACAATGCCCGCCACTCGCGATGAAACAAACCATTTCAAAGGTAAAACATACTAAGGGGGCAAAATAGGCTCAAAATTTCTCTAGATTCGTGATTAGGACTACCAACTTACTACAAATACACTTTTTCCCTGAAAAAAAATCAGTCCTGAAAAATCCGAATGTGTCTCACTTCTCATCGAAACACCCCCGTATCTTCCGTAATAATTGAGGTAGAATGATGAAATTCTCAGGATTGATAATGCTTAAAATGCCCCTATCACCTGAATGGGGTTGGCCAAAGTGAAATACATTGCCATCTGAATGGGGTTGGCCAAAGTGATATACTCTGCCCGCCACTCGCGATGGAACAATCCATTTTTACGGTAAAACATACTTGGGGGAAAAATAGGAAAAACATTCCTTCATATTCGTGAACAGGACTACCAACTTACTACAAATACACTTTTTTCCTGGAAAAATTTCAGCCCTGAAAAATCCGAATTTGTCTCACTTCCCATCGAAACACCCCGGTATCTTCCGTAATAATTGAGGCATAATGATGAAACTCTTAGGACTGATGGAAATGCTCAAAATGCACATAGCACCTGAATGGGGTTCGCCAAAGTGATATACAATGCCCGCCACTCGAGATGAAACAAACCATTTTTACGGTAAAACATACCAGGGTGCAAAATCGTTCGCTTCCAATACATGAACCTATTAATTCTATCTGGAGAGTACTCTCAAGTATGAAAGATGCAGACATTTTCACGAATTCTTTCAGGCTAAAATCATTAAACTTGTATAGCGAACCACGTGACGCGTTTTTTGTGAAATCCTTTATAGTGAAAATCATACAACAAACTGTATTAATGAGTTTCAACCTTGTGAAAGACATCGAAGGAATTCCTGGCAAATCTTTGAATCTGACTTTTAAAGTAGGCTGTGTTTATGACTCTATCAGATGAATCCTCTAACCACAATTCCTTGATAACTTCTGCGAACGCTTTGATTAAAGCACATTTCCTACTAGAAATACTAATATTAATATCTTCCATGTATGTATCATTTCTTGAATATTCTAGCAATCATTTCGTATTAGATAAATGTTGCTTTCTGTGTTTATTCGAAGAAATGTTTCGAAAAATTACCCACACCCCGTAACGACATCATCATTTAATTTTTGTTCTGGTGTTGGGAAATTATTTTCAATAGAATTCTAGCTACTTTTGTTCATTTTCATCATGTTCCTCATCGCTGTTCAATCCTATCGAGGCAGATTAGTCATCTTCTCCTAAGCGTTCACTACAATCTATTGTGAGTATTGGCTGATTTAGTTAACTGTTTTCATTATTTCTAATTTTCCATTGTTTTATTTTCAATATTTTTAGACAAATTTTTTAGACTATGGATTCACATTCCCTCTTGACTTCTTTTTCTTCTTCTGGATTGGTGTTCATATCGTGATATTTTCCCATCTCCGTTATCATATACTTTTCATTATATGTCTTATCCATTCTCGTTTTCACGTTTTCGTCTCTTTCATCATTTAGGATTATTGTCCTTTTGGGTTTTCATCGTCTTTTTTTTGTTCATAAGTTTTGTATTGTATGTTTCATTTACTTCCATATATTTCATCTTCTTTTAATTTATGCGCAGTCTACATTTCTCTGCTCCAGTTTCTAGTTTTTTCAATTGCTTTAATTATACAGGCTTTTGTCTTTTTGTTTATATTGATTTTTCTTAATATCTGTTCAAATTTTAAGTTGAAAAATTTTTGAGATATATTGGTCTTCTTGCTTTACTCTTTGTTTGTGTCAAATTTCTATGATATTTCTCCTTGAAATTTTCTTTTTGCTTTAGTTCCATGTCAGAGTTTTCAATGCTTTCATAAACATGTTAAGCATATAGTGTCTCCATTAGATCAACTCTTTCACGTGTAAGCAATTGCTTGTCCCAATTTTTTTTGTATCAACATTTTCCTCAAATAAACTGTATTTACTATTACCCCCTGTGATAAATCAAATATTATTCCATTATTAAAGACACTGGAAGTTTATGAATGTACTTCTGTCATGAAACGCCAAAAAATAATATGAAACGATGTTCTGTTTACTTCATAATTAAATTCTACTGACAGAAAATTTTCACCGACCCTCGTACGCAAGCAATCCTGCTAGTCAGTCATTGAAACTGGATGTATTTATAATAAAGGAAATACACACGAGTTTGTCTGGTTCTTTGTTTCTGCTGTTATTACAAAGGTTCATAACTTAACACACAATCACTTAAAGAGTCTTGATCGCGTTCCCAGACGCATTTAGGTACCGCTCGAGGTACTTAATATACAAGGACACCAAATTACGAGGTGGCGTATTCGGGTCTGCATGTAGCCACTATATATGCTGTAGCGTATTCTCAACTTGTTACCCGTAAATATTGAAACATAAACAAACATTCTTCGGTTAGGAGTTGAACCTTGCCTTTAGCGTTACTTCTTCTATAGTTTTAATGAAGCATTAATAAATTTTACGCCAATAAAAATGTTTATCATTATTATTAAAATGTTTGAACTTTTAAAAATCAAATTGACTATTATTAGTGTTTGTATTTTTTCGATATATATCATGTTGTGGAGGGCACCTAAAATGAGAAATTAATATAATATTGAATATTATCTATCTATCTATATGTAAATACTGTTAAGTTAAATGGTAGAACAAACCTGTAGTGTTCTAGACTGCAGTTTTGAATTTCGCCACTTGGATTTTATATTCTATTTCACCCAATAAATATCTTAAACCGTACTTTGCGCTGGTCAGGCCCTATCCTCCGATACATTTGATAGGGCGCGCCAGCATTATCCACCAACGACCACTACCCCCCAATGTGGGGTAAGTGATCACTGAGTCCGAGAATCATGTGCCCTGAGCAAGCCGGTATGATTTCAAGATTCGAGAGTAGAGAGACCATCATTCCACCAAGGACTCCAATATTCAGAACAACCATCTTGACAGAGTGGTCTGGATAGCGTTTGCGGAGTTCGAAGAGAAAATCTCGATATTTTATCCGTTTTTCGGACAATATTCGTCTCGACCGGAGCTGTAAATTGTCTTGCTCTGGTGGTCAAGAAGGATACATCATCATTAATATCATCATTATTATTATTATTAAAAAACTAATTAATACAGTTTATTGTATAATTTTCACTATAAAGGGTTTTACAAAAACCGCGGCACGTGTTTCGCTATATATAAGCATAAACTGAAACTTACTACCAAATTACAACAATTTTATACTCTAACCTAGGCTGACGAGTAGGTAATAGGTTAGAGTATAAAATGGTTATAATTTAAAAGTAACTTTCAGTTTATGCTTGAGAAAGCTATTGTATAGCAAAACACGTGTCGCCGTTTTTGTAAACCCTTCATAGTGAAAAATCATGCAATAAACTGTATCAATTAGTTTTTTAATATGGATTTTCATCAAGTATCGGCCAGTTCTATTCAATTATTATTATTAATATTATTCAAACTATATACTTGAAATATCAACTTAGAGTAGGAACGTTTGCTTAAGTGCACCAATTTTATAAAATAAATATTTTGAAAAAATATCACTGTTATGATTATTTCTTAAACAGCCCCCGTACATTTTCCAATACCAACATAAAATATAAGATATTTTGTGCATCTCAAATTTAGAAAATATGGACATATTTGTGTTTTCATAATTTATTCACTACTATAAAAGACAACAGCCTTTATCGTAAATTATTATGGTATCCGAAGGGTAACAATATTTTATATTTCATCCTTACTTTTTGGCCAGGTATGTTTTCTAGAAAACATTTTTCAAAAAATATCCTAAATGCAGTAACCATTCGAGTACTAGCAAAGAAATAACTTATTGCGAAACCACAAAAAACACCGTGATATAAAAAAGATTACAAGCATGAGGGCATCCCCCATTTTTTGAAAATGAAGAGAGGGGTTAAGTGGTATCTTATTCCGAAACGTCTAAGTCCACCGTTGAGGATGATAGTGTTCCATGTAGGTGAACTTTTTTATCGTAACTTTTGGATAGCGTTTCTTCAAGTGATTTAATTCCTTGCATCTAATTCCTTCTGATTTAATTCCACCACGAATATTTGGAGTATAAACCGAATAGGAACAAGTATTTTCGTATAATTCAATGTTCATATGGAAGTAGTTGTTTGGAAAGTATTTTTTCGCACATTTTTACCTGGCAGTAGTTGTTTCGAAAAGGGGTTTCCAGTTTGTAACTAAAGGTAACTTCTTTGCATGCATCTTTTTGTTGAAGTTTTTATTTAGAACCAAATTCCTTTTTTGTATAGATATGGAGAAGTAAGAACCAAACAGCTGTTTTTCCCAAAAAGTTGGTTGTATTTGTCGCAATTGAAAATTCCATAAAAAAATAATGAAACCCATATTTTAGTTATGTAGCAACTGTCCCTCGTATACGTCTACCCCAATTATATTGTGAAAAAACCAAGATGCCGAGAAGAAAGGGGCCATGTGGCTATGATCCGTGTGAATGAATAAACGGAAGTACATCTCGAAGGGTCTCTCCCCATAAGAATTTGTATATTCCTCTCCATTTTCTTTGTTTGTATGGAAATCCTTTGGCCTATTTAGAGAGATCGCACTCAAATTATCGCATCTGGGGTCGGGAAGATTTATAATACAAGGTTCGAAAGATATTGTATTGTGTTTCTTTTACGCAGTAACTTTGTTTGAATTCGGATTATTGGCTTTCCTTACAGGGCACCTGTTTACTATTCCAGTGACCCTGAAATCGTTGATCCGGCCTATGTTTTATACTTTCAGATATCAGTTATCAATGAACGGAAGTTTTGGCCTACAACTTAATGCCACTTCCGCATCATGCATAAATTTCAATTGGGGATATATGGCAATATTTTGGATAGTCTCAACTGTTCAGCAACACTTTTTACCATATAATTGAATACATATACGACGTGCTTGGGGATCGCTTGTTGAAGTAAGATTTTCATTACTTGACAATTTCAAAACTGTATCCTGTTAAGAAATATGACGAAATAAAGTTCCAAAAGTAAATTAAATTCGTTTTCAATTATTTTTTAATGTTCTTTAATAGAGCGAGCCATTGTGTGTGCTCAAGTGGAGTCGTTAAACAAGTATTTCATAGGAGTTCAATAAATACGGTGCTTCTGAATAGTAATGAAACAATTTTAAAAATAATTGACAAACATATTTTAGAATAATTTTGAAACATCAAGACAAAGTATAACATACGACAAAATTGATTTATTGTAGGAAAAGCAACATAAACAATTGTTAAAATTAGTTGACAAATAAGAGAGATATATGTCAGTTGTTGCTTACACTTTGTGATATAACCTTCGTACTCGCAGTCAATGCACTGATGATTTCTGACGTAATAACAGACAAAAAGTTTGATATAAACAATTTGGTACTAAAGGGTCTTCCAACATGGAAATTTGACAATTGATAATGGCCATCTTGTTGAAGCTACATCTGTCAAATTAGTTGTTATTTAATCAGTTTGTTTTGCCAAATCACCATAGACGGATATCTATAGCATTCAACAACACGTGAAAATAATAAATTTTAACTACCGAGGTGGTAAATAATTTTGAGTCCACTGGTTCAGTAAACGATCGACCAAAACTCGTACGTCGACGAAACGCAAGATCTGCCGAAAACACCGCCGCTGTCTGTGAAAATGTCGATATAATATAATATAGTGTCGATTTTCGCGGCCTTTCGCAGACCACAACTTGTCGAATTTTGGGCCTGCACCCGTACAAAATTCAACGGACCCAGGAACTAAACGTAAACGACCATAGACAACAACGTGTGTTCCCTAAATGGGCTCTGGAGCAGTTGGAAACTGACCCCAATTTTCATCGTGACCTATTTCTGGATGAATGGGTACATGAACAAACAAAGTTGTCGATTTTGGGACTATACCAATCCACAAGAGATCCAAGAGCGTCCAATGCATCCGAAAAAGTCACTGTTTGCTGTGGATTTTTCGGTTGGAGGCATCATCGGTCCATATTTTTTTTTAGTATGACGTTGGCAGGGCCATTACTGTCAACAGCGAGCATTTTAGGTCGATGATTACCAACTTCTTTTGGCCTGAATTGGATGATCTGGACACCAAGGACATGTTGTTTGAACAAGATGGCGCTACGTGCCACAAAACTCATGCCACATTGGATACGCTGCACAAGGGCATGGTCAACTCACTTGGAGGTGATGTGAACTGGTCAACGAGATCGTGCGATTTGACCCCGTTAGACTTATTTTTTGTGGTCGCAGTCGCAGGGGTATAAGAATTAGCAACAAACTACAGCGGTCCTCGAAGCCACCATAACTAATTCCATCTGTCAAATTAAGCTTGATTTATGCACCATGAAAGACCGTATATTATTTGAAATCAGAAACTTTTTGAAACGAGAAAAATATTGATATTTTTCAAATATTTGTTTTTTGAAAAAATTTGTTCGAATATTAATTTATGCTGTACACCTAAAAATAAACAGATCTGTTGAAAATATGTTTTATGTTAACCAGCCGTCGCTCCCCTACGAACGGCACCTCTCAGAAGTTGAAACTTGTGCGAGCTAAGGACTAACGAGGTCTTACCTTTTAACGAGTGATTCCTAAAGACATATTTGTCGGAAAAAAATTTAAAACATATCGATTTCTGAATCAACTACAACGTTTCGAAACTAACATATACTCCTGTAGGGCAGTTAATAGAGAACAGTTCGAGCATCTACCGTGAATCGATGTAGTCTGAAATTATAGAAATTATGCGAAGTTCTCAATTTTGTTGACTTCGTACAACGTACATTTCTCAACAAATTCATCTTAACTGTTTTGACAGTTAAGCGGCGTTGGAAGCTCTTGGCTCCTACCGAGCAACGTCTAAATCGGAAGCAAATTGCCAAAAACGACTCTCCTCCATAGGAATACTGAACAGATTGCCTCTGGTCTGGATTCCTGGCCATACTGGCCTGGAAGGAATTGAGGTTTCTGACTCTCTTGCAAAGGAGGGTCCTCAAAGCAGCTTCTGTCAATGGGTTTGTTTTGGTTCTGTATTTCGAACTGTTATTGAACCCCCCCAAATTGACGCCGAATCAATGCGCAGAACAGTACAGTCACAGAACAGTTCTGGAACGGTCCCAACAAGTAAAAAACCAAAACATAAAAAAAATATTCTAACAAGTGTATAAACAAAGATTGGAGGTTAGGTATCTCTACTCTGGAATAACGATCATTGGACTTTTGGATTAAGTTTAAAGAAAAAAGTGAATAAGTTAAGCAAATATTTAATTAAAGTGTAATGATGTTTTTGAAAAAATGAGAGTAACAGGAATTAACTAAGACGTTATCTCCGGTTATCCAAAATTAAATTGAGAATATATTGTCCTGTCTTTGTAATCTTATACTAATGAGTTTGACAAAAACATGTCAAGAATAAATTTTTGGAATTGTAAAATATGTGATAATAATAATGATTATTATTATTGCTACATAT
>WOGN01000523.1:0-24089 GCA_015342105.1 Leptinotarsa texana
ATGTTGTAACCTCCTCCTGTCGTTTGTACGGATTAATTGCACGTAACAGTAGTGATTTCAAAGAAACTTCGACCTTAAAAACTTTATTCTATGCTTTGATAAGATCAAAGTTAGAATACGCGTCAGTTGTGTGGAACGCCTATTATCAATATCACATTGATAGAATAGAAGCAATTCGACGACGATTCTTAAGGTCAACCCACTCTGAATTGCTACAAAAGCATAACTTTTGCAGTCTCGAAAAAAGGCTTACTTTCTATATAAAAACATCTCGCACATATGTTCTGGAGGATTCTCCGATGCATATCATGTGTAAAATGACAAATTCTGTTAACGATAATTTAGATATAATATAAAATCTCACTTCCTAAAATAATTGTTTTGTCATCTATAATAAATATAAAATCTGTAGTCTTTATATAGTCATTTGTTTGTATTTTTTTGTAGTGTTTGTAGACTTTACAGTCACTTGGTTGTGATGTATTCATTATACTCCGTTATTTCCTGCTCTGTAACTGGGTTATGTCCTGTAGAGTATTAATATTCAATGTGGTCCATCAAAAACGTCTGCAAGACAGAGCTGCCAGAATGAGGACTCGCAAAAATCCAAAAACACGTTAAGTTTGTTGTTAGGGGGTCAAATTTTAGCCTAAAAACCATAGCAGAAACAAAATTTTTAATGGAAATGGCTTTGATTTCCTATCAATTGCTGCTTCGTTATTGGAAATCTGTCCACTCGCTTAGAAGATTTGAAAATTCGAAATGACAATACTGTTTACAGAAATCACTTCGATTATGAATAAAAACGTATCGTTATAATCTGAATGTTGAAGAAAAATTCACTTCGAACAATTTGTAGATTTTTCCGTTCAGCAAGTATCGGATTTTTGCTTGCCAGAATATTCAGAAAAAGTATTTTATCACCTCTTAAAGTCATCATTTATGAAGATTCGATTTCAATAAGGGTAATGAATGTGGAAATTACGTCATCCTGAGAAAATTTTTTCAGTATTAGTGGCAAAATTTCGCTATACTGAATCGTAAAATAAAAAGAAGCGAGATAAAACATGAGCTCACGGCTAGAGTTACGATCAGATAGAACAAAATTCGGACTGGTGGGCCGTGATCGAATGAAATTTGTATTACCAAACGTTTCGACTGCTACTGCGGGCAGATATCATCAGTGATGTGTGTGTTAACTACGATGTTTAGGGATTATATCTCGATATCTCAGCAACAACTAAGTGGCCAGCTTCGTGTTTACTCGTGTTTATAATAGTAGACAGTGGTGGGGTTGAGGGTGGAAATGGTGGTGGGGTGTATATGCAAACGCTCACTCCTGTTTGGTCTGCTGATGGAATTGATCAGTTAGGGTTTTTATGGTAGCATGTTTTTGTCCTGGATTGGGATTTGAGTTTTTGTTTCCGGTTACTCGCACTTGGATTCTGGAATTCGTAAATTGTAGAGAATTCGTTACATAACCGTAATCTGTTGATAAAATGGCGCTACTAATTAAATTACCCCAAAAACATTCCATAATGTGAGAAATCAATCTGTGAATGAAATCATCTGTGAATTTCACAGATGATTTATTTGTCAAAAAGCAGTTTTAGATAGAGAATTGAAATACATCTCAAACTCAGTTTCTTTTTGAATGAGGAAGTTGTTAGCACCCAAGTGATATTATTCTATTCCCTCTGATTATACATAAATTGAATTTCATACAATAAACTTCAATGCCCTCGCCGGTAAAATACCGGTGTCCACTGCCACTGTATCGCCGGCAGTACCGGGAAGTAGTGGCGTACATGAAATACAGTCTTGCATACTTACCGGTTTTTTACCGACCATTCCAGTCTCGAATGCTCGGTGAAATTGTAGTTACTACGTATTAACTTAGTTTTGGTAGTACATGCTACTTACGGTAACCGATAAAAATCCGGTGTGTCTGCAAGAACCCGCTAACCAATAAAATATCGACCGATTTTATACTGGCCGTCCAAAATCGGTGTGTGTGCAACTAGCGTTACCGCATACCTTTGTCTTGTCATGATTTATTGTGAGAGAACAAAAAAAGGAGCAAAGAAATATCACGCACAACTGAGTATGTACTTATTATTCGTAAAAAACTTTCTCAAGTTCGATTATACACCATTTTTTGTTTGAGACGTGTTATGTTCAAGGTTAAGAAGTCTACTGAGAATTTGCATTTCGGCTCTCCAATATACCGGTCATTTCAAAAAGACATGAATTTGAAAATAGGAATTGAATATGAGTAACTGACAATTTTGTTATAAATTAACGAATGGTGATTGAATTTTTGTCGTTAAAAGTATGTTTCCTAATTGTTTTTGAATCTGCAAAGGTATTGGCATTGACAATTTTTTGTATGTTATGAAGGTATTAAATCTTGGATGATATTCTAATAAACTTGAAATTTATATTTATAGTAATATCGAATTTTTAATTATATTAGTTTTTGGTTGTAGGTATGCTGTACTGTGAACAATAATTAAGTATGTTCGTTAAATAATACACAATACTCTTAATTGTGAGTTCTGAAAACTTTGGCGAATGAAATTATCGTGTACTGACAAATTCGTCATGCAAATGATGTTGAAACACCGAAATATTTGGATGAGATTTTTCTCTTCTCTTCCACAGACAATACTCATTCCTGGAAAGTAACCTTGTATATAGTAACAGGCATAATTTTTGAAAATGTTATTTCTGGTAAACTAGTTAGTTATCGGTCCCACTAATTCTTACTCAACCTAATTCTTGTAGTTGACATCGTATCTTGTTGAATACAAATGTGTGGTACTTCCTTTGTTTAAAAAAATTTAAAAAGGTTATAATCAATAAAATTGAATGTCATAATAGTCATAATAATCGTAAAATTAAACCAGTGCGCATTATTTCTCTTTTTCAAATCTAATGTTGATATTTGTTTTATTTCCCGTCCTTCATCATTCCACTACTCATGAAACTACTATTCACAATATTTTCAAAGCGCAACCTTGACAGGAAAATAATATATATTTGTCAGACTAGTTTTGTGACGAATGACTGTTCGATTATTCAATAGTAGATTACCTTAATACTGAAAGGGGTGGTTGAAAATCGTTATTTCCTATTGAATAAAATTATTTGTTGGGAAGTTAACAAAGAAAGTCGTTTATGTCAATAATTATTTTTATTTGTCATTTCCTACCGGAAGTGAACTTTTTAGATAATATGATCTAAAAGCCTTTGAATATTAAGAATAACCAGAAAAGGGGGAGAATATTCCAATTACTTCTATGTAAAGTGAAATATATCTTTCGGATGTCAAAGTCTTCATTATAAAATACAAAAATTTTGAATCAATATATGACCTTTTTTTGCATGCAGAACAGATGGTTACTTATAGAACTATTTTTGGCGAAAGGAGATAAGTTGAGTTGGAGCTAAAAAGAACAAAGATAACAAACAATATGAAAAAAGCTAATAGAACCTGTTCAGTGCTCGTACAAATTATACAGAATATTTCATTGCAGTTGTTCCGCAACTGATATAGTAGAGAAATTTTGGTCAGGAATCAAGAAAATACTCGTTTTGCGTTCAAAAGAATAAAAACATCCTAAACTGTCATATTTGCTATTTAAGCTAACAAAATAATTCTAGATTTTCATATTTATTTTCAGATCATAATTTCACGATAATTTCTATATTTCATTTCAGAAGATTTTGCTATTTATTTAACGGTGAATCACAGAAACGACCAACATTTTGTTGAATCAGGCTTATTTTAGGCTTTCAGTTCCTCTTATTATTTTTTTGAATTGGTAGGTTCAACAAGCTTTCCTTCACACATTTTGGAGATTCCTAACTCTCAGAAGTTTTGGATTAATTTCAGGCTCCTTCATTATCTATTGAACGATTTTCTGTTCTTGGTTTGAGTTGAATATCTAGGTTTTCACATAATTATATTATCTTTGAAGGAATTTCAAGTATATGGTTGTTTCTTATCAGAATAACAGGAATATTTCCTCTCTTCAAAATTTTCCAATTTTAAATTACTTGACCCTACTAGTTATGTAATATTCTTATAAAAATTATACCTTCAAGTTCATGTTGACTACTGTATTCAGAGTAATTTTTTTATTTTATCGAGTGCCCTAGTTTTCTAAAACTCCCATTTAATTTTGTAAAGAAACCTATATAAAAGCATACTGATGAGATCAATAGCAGATCAAAACAGCACTGTCTGGTGTGGGATCATGAACATTAATATTCATGGGCTTTAGTTTCAACTAGTTGCGTTGTAGTGGAAGCTACAGTAAAAGACAGAGGACGAATATCGTTTGGCTGTCTATGCCGAAGCTCGGCTTTACATCTGACAATCTTGGGAAGCCATAAGGGCTTCCCAAGATTGTCAGATGTAAAGCTCAAAAATAAAATAATGCTGGTCGCTGTCTTGGATTGAAAATATTTTCACTTTTCCACTAATTATTCATTTTCTGCAGTGAAAGAAGCATTGTGAGCATCGGCAAATAGACATCTCACGAGATAGCTTTTTTCAATAATCGTTTCCCATTATGAGATGCAGTTGCAGAGTGACCTGCATGCCTTCAGAAAACAGCTGTCATTTTTCAGAAATCCTATCGCTCTGGTAAAACGCCATACAGCGCAGTTCCCGTCGGTCTGTATCGTTAATCATCGCCACCCTCAAAGTGATACCTATGCCACGAAAAAAACATGTTTTGATAAATGTACACCCATTAAGGTCAAAATATCAACAGTGAGAAGCTCGCCTTCTCGCTCACCCAAATAAATTAAACAAAAGTAAAATATGTCCTCGAAGAAAAGCCCTCGAGCGAGTCGCCACAAGTTTTCCAGTTAATCATTGAAGAAGCGACAGAAAAGAGACGTACAGAAAGGAAAGCATCACCAAAGTAGGGCACCGTGAAATTTCTACGAAACAAAATGACTCCTTCGTGTTATTACCGAAAATATAGGTGGGTTTCTTGTTGAATTTCAGAGGTACAGATGTGTGTTTGAGTAATAGAGTGCAAACTTTCACGGTCGGAAATAAATGTATTAAAGATCCGGATATGTTACTTGTGGACTGTAAGTTTTTATACATGACGTTTCTCCCACCATGACGAAGGATAGTGTCAATGGTCTAAGGTAGGGCACCGGTGTCAGTTCTCTAGTTGTCCTCCACCTCCAGGTCTCTGATTACGTTCCGTCGGTAGTAGACGTGACTTCATTTGTTTCGCTAACAGGCCTGACGTCGTAAACAGTTTAATGCAGGTAGCCAGACTTCAATTCTGTTGAAATTGTCTTTGATTTTTGGAATTCATTCACTAATAAATATTAGGTAAAACTGTGACAAGTGGTAAAATACGCTTTGAATTTCATTAATTTGTATTATTTCATTTCTTCGAACAGAAATAACTGTTTAGTTAATTCTGAAGTTTCAAATAAGTTTGATTTGTCGAAGGCTCAAAATATTAAATTACGAAGGTTGCATTAAAAAAATTTCCATATTTTTACCGAATACTTCATTATTAACCCGAATGAAAACTATTTATATTTCAAGTGGATATATTCATTATCTGATCTTTGGGTTATATTCACTATTTTTCTTATATGTAGGATGGTTAATTCAACAGAAAACGTGACACAGATTCTGTAGACTTGAAGAAATCGTCTGCACCAGCTACCTTCGCGAATACTAAATTCACGCCTGACTTTCCAGCCGATATTGTTTCGCTACGTTGCACTCCAATACTTTTCTTAGAATCGCCGAAAATGTCCTTTTTTTCTCGGATACCATGCGTCCTCTTCCGCCGACTCTCTCAGTAGCGTACTGACACTTTTAGTGGTCTTAAAGTTTCATCAATGTAACTTTCACCATGAGATCAAGGTATCTTATAAATACAATTCTTGTCAATTCGCAGAAACAGTGGGATTTTCTGTTGGAAAATAGATACTTTGCTTTGTACCGTGGCAATAACTGTTGGATTCCTTGATTATGTGATATTCAGAATCGGATTCAGTGAAACATGGCAAATATTTAAGATCGCATTCAAAAAATGTTGGTTTACTAACTTCAAATGTATATGTCATGACTATCTCATTGTTGTGGTGAACCACTTTGCTCTTTCCGGCCCAATCCGTGCCTGGAATCTTTTACGATTGACCATATTTATTTTCAGTCTCTGGCTTACGGACACGGTTCACGTTTCACAATTATGCTCACACCTTTTGTGTTTCCCTTCGTTCCTTTTTTTCGCGGATGCAGACGTAATGTACTCTCTAACGACGAAATTTGAATGATGCGAAAAGAATGGACCTAACTCGAGGATGGGTCGTTCAGTAGGGCATTGAAAAGGATCCTGTTTTAAAAGAATGACGGCAGCTCCCATTGTTTTCGTCTAACGAGGGCTATCAATAGGATGTTCAGTTGTAAATTCGCAGCATCGATTGGATTTTCTGTAGGGAAATAGGGAAAAATTGAGGGACATTTTTCAGAGGTAACCGATCGATTGTGATATCACAGTGATGAAGTTAATGTAAAGATAAGTGCAGATGAAGGTTCGTTCAATAACAAAGCTCAAACGCAATATTCGCGCAAATGTAATGCTCAACCAAAGACCGATTGGTACTGAATTTTTTTCTTTTGATAGGTGGAAATTGGAAAAGAGAAAATATATTTTTACAAGATTTCAGATAGCAGAAAGCTGCTACTCCTCTTTCATTAACATTTGGCTGAAATACATGTACTATATATGAGCCAAGTTAGAGTTTGTAGTCACAAACAAACAGTAAGTTTTTTCATCCCAGCTATGAACACAAATTCGATTCATCTAGCATGACTAGTTTCCGAAATATACAAAGCGTGCAAGTTTGAAAAATCATTTCATAATAATAATTGGAAATGCGATGGTGTTATTTATTTATTGAGGCCTATGATATCTCTTCCAAATAAAAAAAAATATTGACTAAAAAAAAAGATAATTGGGAGTGGGAGTTGTGAATAGACGCGAAAATTTTCAAGTTCATCAGGTATTTTCAGTTTTCTTCATCGCCTTCATCTCCTCATTTAAGAAAACTAAAATTTTCGGTCAACTTCATTATTACTTATCCCTGAATATATGGCATCTCCCATATGATTCTTGTGAAAACTCCCCAGAGAGTGGGTATTAGAACCTCGATCGTTCTATCAACAGATTTCAAATGCCCTTATAAACATGGCCATAGTATATTCGAATCATTCATACACTACAAGTACTAGGTGGTTTTTTATTACACTCTATCAATATCGATTTATTTCCAATATCTATTCCCATGACAGTTACTGTAAGGTTATATTCTCCGTCAGTATGAGACTGTAACTTCCACAAAGCAGAATTGATTCTATAACCCCAAATTAATCAAAGATGATTGAACTGTTTCATAAAGTCACTGGCACACAACAATTTTCTACTCATTTAAAACGTTAATTGAACCATTACGGCTAAAACCATATGGAACGTAAGCTAAGCGTGACCTCTTGTATATCTTCATTTTCAGATTCTTCTAATTAAACTATCAAAGTAATGACTATATTTGTACTTGAATTTTTCGAATTAAATTTCTCAACATATACCTCAACGAAATCAAGAACCGAGTGATCAATTAACTGCAATTGTTTTTAGTAATTTCATTCCGGTTTGCGTATTGTTGCTGGCCTAACATCAATGTCTCCAACTGTAAATTAAGAAATCACAGTGCCCTAACTAACAGATTGCACCCAATTCACCATAACGACTTCAACATGGTTCTACATATTTCAGGAGTTTCATGATTGGCAATACTGACATTGGACATATAACATTGAGAAGACGACGTGAAGTTATCGTAATTGTAATTGAAAAAAATCTAAATTTTATCGTTCTATCAATTGATTTAGTGTTTTGGTTGTATCTAGGGCATGTGAAGTTAACTTTGTTCATTCTATGACAATCATTACTTGAACTAAAAAAAATAGAGCATTTGTAATTGGCATTGCAACTATCTCAAAAAGTACCGTAGTGCTTCAACAGTGCAGGGATCTACTCATAATATATGTATATAGCTACGCGCAGTACTTTTTCAATGTAGGAGATACATCTATCCTGTCACTGACAATGTATCCGAAAGGATTCCAATGAAAATTCTCAATGCAAACTGCAGAGACTCATAATAATCACAGTGTTAGAGCGCCCGTACACAAGCCACATTTTGCAGTCGAATCGACCACACAATTGCAGTCGCGTTCCAGTGAATTCAAGCCGCCCATAAGAAATACTGTACTACACGTACACGGGCGTTCACAAAAGTCAAAACGGTCGTCTGCAGTCAACTTGCTGCTGATCTCCGCCGAGATGTCAACGCTGCATCCGCCGTACACTAACCACAAACTTGCAGTCGTACCCAACCGCATACACCGTGGTGTACTTTTTCTCATATTGGTCTCAATAATTACTAAGTCAGAAATATCTACTCATGTCATCGATGACAGTATGTAATGACATTCATAGGAGAGATTAATTCTCGGGAAAAAAGGTTTTGGCTTTTTACTTCTTCATCTTCATAAAAAAATGTGGGAATCTTCCAGAAAAAAGAAAAAAGCAATCAATTTCAGAATTATATGTTTCAGAAACATTGAATTATATGATAGAAAAAATACTTTCGAAACAACTACTTTTGTATGAATATTGAATTAGCCTCTCCTTAAAATATACCCCTTCCAATTCATACAAGCCTTCTTCATTAAGAATTTTGAAATGTAAAATGAAAAAAAGCAATCACTCTTGAAACTATTTAAATATTAATATATCGCTTTATCATGTAACAAATGCATAACCATACTTCTTGCACAACATTTTAAGTTGGTAATGGATGATAGCTGGAAAATTATCTAGTTTAATGTTGAACGATTCTTTATTGTTCAGTATATCTCATTGCTCGAATATAAACTGAGTTGAAATCATTCAAGCTACAGAATTTTTTTTTTCAACTTCAGAAATATTTTTATCTGTTCAAAATACGTTTTTCCGTTAACCAGCTGTCGCTCCCCTACGAACGACAAATCTCAATTGTGCGAGTTACGGATTAACGTGATCTTACCTTTTAGCGTGTGATTCCTAGCACGGGTGGGACGATAGGAAGTGAAAATCGATCGTTCATCCTCGCGGATCAAACCACCGGTTCACACAGCAGTCGTTTGAGTGAGTGGATCAAATTATATATCTAATATTTCACATGAATCAATCAGTAACCTTCGAACATGATTTTACAGAAATGTTATAATTCCCTAACGATTTTCTTTGGCAGGTCTACTTTCACAAACTTTTTGGACTATCAATTTCGGAAATGCTTTGGAAATGTCAAACAACTCAACTGTATTCAAGGACATTTTTTCAAGTCATAAGCCAGAGAAAATCATGAACTTTTTGTCGAAAAACTGAGCTCCTTATAAATTGGTGCTTGAGTTTTTTTGGTGAGAGAGGTCGAAGAGTCACGATCATCAACTATATATCAGATAGGATTTCTACCTGATCGAGAGTCCTACTGATGACCTCTGCCATTCAACTTGTTTGTTAATGATTCAACTGATGTACTTCGGTTTTTTCTGTAAATTTCCGGAACCAAAAAAAGTAGTGTTAGTCTTTCGGAATCATTCATTAGTACTTGAAAATCTATTACCGTTCATAATATCCTTGTGCATACACTCGAATTTGAACAGCTCCGAAAATATTGTGTAAAGTCTCACCGCAGAATAATTATATTCATTCAGGAGATGTACCATAAACCTCTTTTTTATTTATTTAGTATACTTTGTCACACCTTCAGTCAAACTTTTTCCTGAGTCGTCAGGGTGGGTCAGCACATTGGTAAAAGAATAAAACACTTGTTTCTATTGACACGAGAAAATAGGGATAACCAACTGTAACTATTGTAGTCAAACTTTCCTCTGGTATTTTAAACAATATCGATACAGTATGTGATAAGAGAAATATGAAAAATGTAGCTATATATTTTCAGCGACGCTTAGACATTATCAGAAATAACGATATGGGTAGAAATCTCACGAACCTTGCCAGTGGATGTGGCATAAATATAATTCGGACAAGCTGAAAAACGATATTGATTCTTCGGCACTGCGAAAAGTCAGCGTGATACAGACATGAAGGAGATTTCAGTTTTCCTAAACGTTGAGAAATGTAAATCAAAATTCCTCCATATCGAATCCCTACATATTTACTGTAAAGAAAAATCCAATATTTTAAATGAGTTTTCCTGTTTCTTAGGACGGTGTCAGTGTTCACAATCAAATGATGAAATTCGATCATTTATGAAATTCTATTTTTCTCTGTGACAAATCAGACGGAGTTATTGGCTTTAAAAGAACTCCCAATTTCAACTTTAATATTGAAAATCCACCTGATACCATTGTAAATGTAGTGATATGGATTATAAGTACTAGTTTCCTTTTCAGTTTCGTTTTTTCATATGGATGTTTCCATATTTTTTTTTGTTAAACAGTTAAACTTGCGAAAAAGTGAAATACATTATTTTTTACAATCTCTACTTTGATTTGACATCGCATTGAAAGGGTATTTTGCAGAAATCTTTTCTTCAATAGGGTAATGATTCAACTAGTTTATTGCTAACTGTGGATGCTGTGAATTCTCACATGATTCATTTCGTATTTATATTTTATCTACACTGAAGTATCTATACATTTCTTCAATATTTATGGCTGTCAAGTATTTAGAAGATATGAAAGTAGTTTTTTATAATATCACATTTTCTTATGTGTAATGTTTGATAACGAATAATTTAATCAAATATTTGGATTCTGTCTGAAGCTGATAGTCACTCAACAAATTTGTCCGAGTTTGTGAAGCAGAAGTTTTCTGCTTGGAGTCCTAGATTGTAAAAACATTTTTAAAACATCCACAATATCTCAAAAATATGAATGCAATCTTCTCTATAAATGAACATACTGACCCTTTACTTGATGAAATTTAATAAGGCTATCCATGATAATAATTATCCAATTTTCACACTATACCAGTCTAACTGATGAAGCTACTATGCAGTGAAACTCGTCTTAAATAAAATGTCTAGCGTGAAAATTGGATGAATACATCATGGATAATGTTCCCTATGCTTCGTTCCTCAAATGATGTTCTTACTGTGATTTCATTGCTTTTATTGCATGAGAAACTATATCTTTTTATCTTCAAACATAACATTGAGCTGTTTCCTCCTATGATCATCTATATGTTTTGAATTTGCATCTTGTTTCAGTTTGACTGAATATTTCTTAAAATTCTTTAAATAACATAAAAGCCGCAGAGATCAATTCCTCTTGCAAAACAAGAATTTACCGATGCATGAGATCTTCTTCAACATCATTCAAAACCTCGGCTCATCAAAGCACCTCTCCTTCGCTTTCCTCAGGTCGGCACTCCAACGGTATTGACAAAACACCAGTATCGCCCTACGCTCCGGAGATGTTGAAACCAATTTGGAGAATCAAAAGTGCCGCATTTATAGCACTGATTTTCGATTATTACAATACTTTTCAAATTGCTACGTTGTAAAACAGCGCTAAGGTTGCGCTTGTCAGGCCATATCCTCCGAAGCACCGATGCATTCATGAGAGCGCATCAGGATCATCAACCAACGACTACACCTCACATCGTGGGGTAAGTGATCATTGGGTCCGAGAATCATCTGCCCTGAGAAAGCGCAGTGCGCAACAATGGCAGCCTACTGCATTTGTTTGGCTAAGATTTCTGCCTTAGTGCGACAAGCCGGCATGATCTTGAGATTCGAGAGTAGAGAGGGCATCATTCCACCAAGAACTTCAATTATCAGAACAACCATCTTGACAGAGTGGACTGGAGTCTGTGGAGTGCGAAAAGAAAATTATAATATTTTATTCGTTTTTCTTTCTCTTTTCTGATAATTCTCGTCTCGCCAGGAGATGAAAACACCACGTCAATTATCGTTTTTGCAGTGATGGTCGAGAAAAACTATATCAGGCTTATTAGACTGAGGTTAATAATAATTCCAAATGATAATGTCAAGCATGTCTTGAGAAAGTTTAGTAAACAAATATATGATACAAGTGACCGATACTTGATAAAAACCCATTATAATGCACTTAAAAACACACTTTAATATGAGATTTCCCTATAAATACACCTTTTTATTTGCTTTTTCTTTTTGTTTTTATATAGAAAACACATATCTAGATGACATTTACATGAATTTTTTGTGGATTTTTTATTCCATATGTTGAAATTTATAAGCTGAAAGCCAAGTAAGATATTGATAAAGGTTAATGATAACCAAATTTTCTAATAGATTTATCTGAAGAGCTAAACAATGGCACTATAGAAATTCTTGAGAAAATAGAATTTCAGCATGACCCTATATAGCACCGTGGGGACTGAATATATTGTATCAATAAAACGGTTATATTTTTTCGTACTTGTAAAGGACTCAACTGGAGAAATATGAGAATCATACACAAATTATCCTTGAAAAAAAGAAAGAAAAGAGTTTTATCCGAAATTATAATGAACATTGGCAATTATGGTAAGTAAGGTCCACTTACGGAATGATCATTAATTAGAATCGAGTGTATAAATTGAGGGGGGTTGCTCAAGATGATTGCTTTTGGTTCAAATTCTATGAATGAAACAAAGTAATTGCATAAGTTGGGTACCCTAGTGTATTATTGTTAAATATTCTAAATTCACCTACCCAGTGATTGAATACGTCGAATGTAGGACGAAATATGGATCGGAAACTATGGAAGTATTTAACAAACCCAAATATATTCAAAAAAAAGTTCAATACAATTGACTTATCAATCATATATCAATGACAGTAACTTGACAATTATTTTTCTGATTGATTCGGCCGTTACTTGATGAAGATCCATAGTAATTTCAACAACTACACCTCACGATTTGATCTTCACAAACTTTATTTTGAAAAATATATCACAACATGCTTCGATAGCATAGGATTTATATAAATGACTTGAAAACGCTACTGTGCTAGCTGTGTTGTATTTTTCAAAATGAAGATTGTGAAGATCAAATAGTGAAGTGTAGTTTTTGGAATTGACAGTTCTTGTTAGAGGAAATCAAATGTGTACAAAAAAAGTTTAACCAATTCAGAAAATGAACTATCTGCGACATACTCCTACCTTGAGTTCTGAAATCTTGAATACTACTGGAGCTTTTTCCTCAACACTAAACCGTTATTTTAACACCTCGAGGTGCTAAAATAACAGTTTGGTGTTGGGGGCAAAACTCCAGTAATATTCATTACTACACCAAAGATTCTGAACAGTGCATCACAAGTTCTGAAACCTTGTTCGCCAACAACTCAAATTGCTATGAAGGTTTAACCTTAACACCATATCTAGTAGTTATCGGAAGCGGTTCAGGATTTTCCAAACACCCATTAACATTTTCTTGTGTTTCTTCAGTTATCTCTTGTACAAACTCCCCTGTTTGATATCTGAGTTAAGTCCAAATCATCAGCACAATTTATCTGTAAAGGGTATACTCGTTGTAGAGGCCTGAGTACTATTCCCTTCGTTGTCTTCAGTTTGACCAGACATGTTTCATTATCCCTTCCAGGTATCAGCTCTTGAACATACGCCAAAGGCCATTTCATCCTTTTGGTATTATCGGTTCCTAGCAGAACGACTTCACCAATTTTGATTTCTCTCTGTTTTTGTTTTTCCGATGACAATTTCAGCTGACCTAGGTATCTTTCAGCTTCATCCTGTATCTCAGATGTTTTCTCAGATCTAAACTAGCCACGGCGTCCAAAACCAGAACTCCGCACTCTGAAATCTCCTTGAGGAACATAGCAGAAGTCAAAGGAACAAGATCTTTGCTATCTTCGGGCATATAAGTCTCGAATTCAGTTCAAAAATCGCAAAGTATCGTGAATAACTCCTCGTATGTCAGACTGGCTTTTCCCAAAACTTTTCTCAGTAGATCCTTCATAATTCCGATTAACCTCTCCAGGCAGCTGTTGGAGGATTAAATTTCCACGCTATCCTCTCGGTGGTACTGTGAGCGGCTATCATTTTCCAATCCTATTGGATTGGACTTGATTTCAAGTGAGTTTTGTAGATTAGCTTACTCACAACAGGATGCTCAAAAGGCAGAATGATAGGAAAACGGAAATCAGGAAAATCAGTTCTTTCGGGAACCTTGGTTCTAATCCTCAAAATACCATTATCAGTGAAGGAACAGAAACTCTTCAACTTGACCCAGTCGTCAAGCCTATCGAAGTCGAAGTCAAGTCTTCGAAGATTTTTTCAATCAATCAGGTCCCTCCCACCATTTCGATTGAATCAATTGTCGTGGAGAACAACCACGAGATAGAAGATCGGCGGGATTGTGATATCCTGGAACGTGAAATCAGGCTTTTGAATTAGTTAGGCTTCGAATTTCCTTCACTCAATTCCAGACGAAGGGTTTCCAATTCTCTTTATCTTTAATCCAAACTAAGACAGTAGTCGAATTAGACCAATAATAAACCAAGATACTGGAATCGATGCTGTCGGTAACAGTTCTAGATAATCTTGTTCCTATGGTAGCTGCTAGTAATTCCAATCTGGGAATGGTCATTCGTTCAACAGGAGAGACTCTACACTTGGCTTGTACGAGTTGTACTTTCACGCCATTGCATGTTTCAGATCTCATAAATATGGTTGAAGCGTAGGCAACTTGACTTCCATCACAGAAAACATGCAAACTACAATGACACTTTCCTTCAACGGAATCAAATAACCATATGGGTATTTTAGGTCGAAAAGAATTGGAATTTTTTTGAACCATTTCAAAAAATCTTCTTTGATGTATTTTTGTACCCATCCTGTTTTCAATTCCCATATCTTGAGATAAAGGGAAACTGGGCATGAAAATCCAATGAGATCAAATATTCGGTGAGCTATCGACAAAATAACTGTTATCATTTCAGTATGAATATCTCGAAACCATTCTGATGTCAGCTGCAATAAACAGAGTTTCTATTCCAAGAAAGTCCCAAAACCGAAGAAAAACTGTTGTTATCAGTTTAAAAACCATCGAAGGCACAATGCTCCCACACTCTCAGATCAAACTTGGCATCAGCAAAGAGCCTTGTAGAATCTTCAATCAAATTCTGGATTTATCCTCTGGTGTCTAAACTGCCAACGTAATAATCTATATAAAAACTCTTTAGTAACTGAGTTATAATGTCGGAATTTTCGAGGCCACTTTTCAAATGGCATTCGATTATAGCTCCTAACAGAAACTGGCTACAGAAAACTCCAAATTCAACGCTTGTATGTCGATATATTTTCAGCAATCCTGTATTAACCCAAAATAAACAAAAAAAATCTTACTTTGGGATTCAAGCTTACCTGCAAGAAAGCTTTCTTTATGTCAGCTATGAGTACTAAATCATGAAAAACGAAATCTCATCAACAGAGACGGTATTGATTAAATGAGATTGATGCCCTTTTCTAGGCATTGGCTTGAGGCTGGCTGATTTTTCTTTTGAGAAGAGGCATCAAAAAACAGGTCGGATTTTTATGTCGCGCTGTTTTCTTTCACCACGTGGCGATGTAGTAGATATTGCCCTTCTTTGAGTAAGTCCGACTCGGGTACCCCTTCAATGATACCCTCGGTTTGCCATTTTATGAAAATCTGGGCATAATGATCACATAAACTTTTTGAATCGCGTTTCTTCAGCAAGGTTTCTAGTTGTATTCTGGCTGTTTCATAATTACTCGGTAAAGGAAGGTGATCTTCGAGCCAAGACAGATAAACTTTGTATCTGTCATCTTCGTGCCTAAAGATGTTTTCTCGATAATTGAGAAACGACAAATTCTTCGATTTATTTCTGTGTCTTCTTTTCTGACGACTCAGAAATCCCAAGCATATCCAGTGATCATAAGTCAGCAATCGATTCGTATTTGGAAAAAATGGACATCACTATCGATGATTTCGGAGTTTCTTCATGGTTTTCTCTGAGCTTTTCCTTCGGGGTCCAACTTAATAGAGTTTCAATTGCTACTGTCGTAAAGACTGCTTCGTTGTCATACTCGTATGAGTTTTTCCGCGAGAGAAGACTCTACTAAAGGATATAATATGGCTGCACGAGTATCTGAAGTTACATCGAGGATCTCCAAAGCTCGTAATTGAGATTACATTTTCTTGTAAAGGATGCTAAGGTTACTTTGAGTCATGATGAAAAGAGGAATAGAAATTTCTATGTTTTTTACCACTTTTATATGTAACTAACGTTACTGCAGTTTCATCCTATACGGACATTATCAAACTTATACGATAATAATATTGAATAAGTTTGAAAATGTCCATATAGAAAAACATAAACATTTTCATTTCTCTTTTCATTATGATTTCCTACCACGTACCAACGGCTATATCCATCAATTTATTATTTTGAGTCGATAGATTGTTCAGTATTAGTTTTAACAACTCACGCACGTAGAATTCTACAAGAAGATCTTTTCTCCTGAATCTTTTCTTCAGCCTTTCAATTACTTTTGGATAGTTTTCTGCACTGGGAGGGTAACTATCTATGAAATGACGAGGTTTCGAATTGGGTATCGATGCTTGGATCAGATACTGAAATTTGTCCTCTGGTGCAATGTCTTCATCATCATTCACCCTCAGAAAGTGACTCCAAAAGGGAAGCCATTCTTTGATCTCACCACCAAACTTCCTAAATTCAATTTTCGGTAGTTTGAGTTTTTTCTTCGTTTCACTAGAGCATTGAGGAAGAAAGTCAGCAATAATGTTCTTATTTGAAAGATTTTCAGATAGAAGTTTGACTATCAAAATACTTGTCAGAGTATTCATTAGCCGCAGATATTTCATTGTTCAAAACATTTTCGTCGCCTAATGAAAAATCCACCATTTGTTTATGCAAATCTATCAGGACCTGGATGTTCTGCTTCAGAATATTAATTTTGCTGAATATGGCAATATTGTCAGTGTTCTTCGCTGCACTGTTAGTACCTTCACTACCTTCTCCATAGTCGGGTGTGACTAGACAACACGATAGTCCCACGAATATAGGCACAATTAACGCAACAATAGTCGGTGTCCTGTCACGGTCGTCAAATGTTAAATATTTGAAATTCACCTACCCGGTGACTGAATACGTCGAATGTATTACGAAATGTGTATTGGAAACTATGAAAGTACTTAACAAACTCAAATATATTTAAAAGAAAGTTCAATATAATTGCTATATGCTCAATCATATAGCAATGACAGTAATTCGACAATTCTTGATAGAGAAAATACAATGTGTACAAAAAAGTTTAACAAATTCAGAAATTGAACTATCTGCGACAATTGTCGAAGTAGAAGTGTTTCAAGTTGTACTTTTGTAGTATAAAATGAATCTGAAAATGTACTATTTAAAAAAAGTATCAATAATAAAGGCTTTTACTATACCTTGATTGTTATTGGATTTCACAGAATTCACTTTTCACAAAACAATGTATAGACAAAGACATTCAAATTAAAATTGCACTCTCCCAAACTATATTCGTTTGAACAAAGAAACAAAACCACTCTATACTTCACGAGAAGCATCACTCGCTCGGATGAAGTCGTTGAAGATATTCCATCGAAAAATATTTTGCGTTATTTCAGTCGATTATTTTTATAGCTAATCAATAAGCATCCTCCAAATCGTCTGCCATCTTATCCTTTCATGTGTTTTTTTGAAGAGAAGGTTGTTATAATTGGTCCGCACAGAAGATTCTCACAGAAGAACACTACTGGCTTTACCATCGTATATCTAAAATAACATGTAGGCACTGGTATTATTTATCCTTCCAGGTAAAAGACAAATTATACTGATCTGAATAATGTGTGGGTAATAATACAACCACGGACTTTACTTCGTTTCAACAAATCTCTCCCTCTGAACGCATTTCAATTGAGCGGCCTATAGACATGGGAACCTGGTTCGCCTAAGTTGGTTCAAAGAACCAAGTTCTCGGTTCGTCACTCCTTACAAACAGTGGAGGAGATTGTGAACAACATTTCGCCATTCGACCAGTTCCATTCCAGCAGTTGGGATGAAATCTTGGAAGATTGCAGCTGCTACTGTTGTATTAGATGAACTTTGGGGTTTTACAAGAAAGAAGAAAAAACAGCAATAGACCGAGCAGTGGCTTTATGAGAGAGAGAGAGAGAGAGAGAGAAAAGTGGTCTCACTTCAATCTTCAATATCACCTCAGGGAGAACAGTGCGAAAGATTACACCAATTATTTAAGAATGACCAAAACAGAATTCAAGTATTCATTGGAACACAATCCGCTATTGTGTGGCAACGGAAACAACAATGAGGCTCACCTAAGGCAAGCGCCCAAGCGTCTGCAATGAACGCTGACAAAAACAAAATGGCGAACAACGATTCCTCTCCTCCACACACAGACGAACTTGGTGCGCCCTGCCGGCGAACCGAACAAATATTTTTCAACCCGATGGAAGACCAAGTTCGTGAGAAATTGTGGCGAATTTGGTTCGTTAATCACCACACACAGGGGAATAAATAATGAACACGGTTCGCCGGAATTAGTTCCCATCGAGGATCGCTTTAGCACCTAACCCATTATACAAATATGGATGTATCAAAAATATACAATATAATAATGGAGTAAACGTAAAATGAAATAAATGAAAAATATCCGTGTTTTGCTACGAATTATAGACTATTTTTGAGTACTATTTGTTGTGACGTGTAAAAAGTTTTCCAATGGTGTCTGTGACTTTGTTTATATTAGGCACATTAGACTGTGCCTATGTATTTTTTCAAGGTTTTTCAAAGTTGATTTCTTGGTCTGTGGAGATTGATCTAGATGAGGAAGTTATTCTCCAAGAAGACGAGGCTCACAAATCCTGGTGGGGCGAACAAGGATTTTCATCTCAGCATGTTTTTGCCCATTATAGTGGCTTGAGTTATTGTTGGGACAACAATCAGTGTCAGTAGGTTTGTGATACATGTACGGCACATGTTTTTTCTACCTTATGTGTTGATTCATTTGTATTGTTATCGATATTAATAATTAATGAATATATATGTAATAAGAAACTACAAATGAATTAATGAATGAGCTGATTAGTATCTTATTTCCCATTTAAGCATCGGTAATGAGAAAGAAAGCGAAAACCATTCCTGCATGAAGTTTCACTGATATGAAATAGAAAAAATCTAAATATTTTTTCCCACTTACTATGACTGCCTTAGCAATTCGTTGTCTGTCTATTTGACTAGTTTTTAGTGTTAAATTCATGTGCATTTTATTTCCTGTGCATCAGAAAAATGCTTCGTTTTACAAAATGCAGAAAATGGCACTACAGATGGAATGTATGTAGACAACAAACTGACACAAGTGGAAGTTGCTTGTCTATTTCGTGAAAAAAATCCTAATTTTTCTCCTGTATCTCAAAGGAACAATTCCTTTCAGTAAAAAATGATGATTTATAATTGAAAAGAAAATAATAGAAAGCAATGATTGTAAAGCAAATGATTCACCCGCCGAAGGATTAGACCAGACAATCAGGCAAAGAGGAAGACACGTCTAAGTGAGATAAAACATCTTTCGAGCATGATTCAGTGAGTTGATTCAAATATTTCTTTTAAAAAATCAAAGTTGTGATCAACTAAGAATCTAATTGTTTTCTTGCATTCATTAATATTTTTTATATTTCTTAGTTCAATGGGAACTTGATTGACAAGTTTCGGTTCAAAGTAAGTAAGAAACCTTTGGGTATATACATTTTTACACCAAATGTTTTGTTCTGTAATGGATATGATAAACTCAAAACACAGAATACATTAAATAATAACTCGGTGATGGCTAAATAAACCCACGATTGAGACTTACCCCTTTCTCGTTTTTTGCTGTTGGATCCAAACTGCTTCAGGGAAACTATTATGGCAAAGTAGGGAGGGATCAAGGAGTTTTAGGAGAAGCAGTGTTGAAGAAAACTTATTCGAACCAAGAACAATTCACACATTAGTCTATACAATAAAATCACCAGCGCGTATCTTATTTCTTTTCCGATTCAGCCGTTCCGAATATTTCTGATTTCAAAACTAAACTACTCAA
This sequence comes from Leptinotarsa texana, assembly GCA_015342105.1. Taxonomy (NCBI): domain Eukaryota; kingdom Metazoa; phylum Arthropoda; class Insecta; order Coleoptera; family Chrysomelidae; genus Leptinotarsa; species Leptinotarsa texana. Next base: position 20,207 of record WOGN01000523.1, read on the forward strand.
CTGAGTAGATGTATTCTATCAAACCGAAAGCGTTGTTGCCGAAACTTAAATTAATTTTCCTTAAATATATACATGCCTAAACAAGTACCTACAGTAAAATTTTAACAAAATTTTCATGATCATATCCGTGAAAAATATAAAGTAACTCTACAGTACATTGACGAATTACTGTCAGAGTTTCTAAGACTTTCAAAAATGCTCAAGACATATTCAAATAGTAGCTAACACAGTTTTCCGCTACTTGGGAACCATATGAATTGTTAATTTCTTTCAGGTCTCCAGTCTTGCTGCCTTAGGCTTATTGCATTTTTCCCAATTTTTTTCATGACACCCGTTTCCTGAACCGGTTTGTACAAGTCCCTTGTTTGACGTTTGTCGTATTCTGGTGGACCTAACTTGGATTGTCCATAAATTGTATGCCTCTTTTGATCCAGTGCCTCACATTCACATAAAACATCACATACTGTCTCTATTCCTCTGTTACATTGCCTGCAGCTGAGGTATCTGTCGAAAAGCGTTTTTTTCATATGTCTGTTTTGAACTGATCCCTGCTTTGTTGAAACAGGTCTTCAATTCTCTTCTCGAACAATCACTTTAATTAAAAAGGTTTGCAATGTGCGCTCCCGAGAATATTTTTCCAATACTCTTTATGTTTCCTATAAACCTTCTTTCCAACCTATTTCCTTACCAAAGATTTTGGTATTCCACATATAGTAATGGAGTTAATGATGAGTGTCTGACAATCCGGTGTTTTCGTTGCCTGTGATAACAAGTGTCCTGTCACCAATATTGTTTCCAGATGAGCCTAGGATCTAGTATCACTTCCAGATATTTGACTTCCCCTTCAATCTCCTGACCTTGAAGTTTTAGAGATCCTAAGTCCCCTGTCTTGATCCTCTTGGTGAATGCTACTAAGGTCGACTTGGTTGGGCATATGTTCAGATCTTCTTCATAAGTCCAGGTCGATTTGCTTGGGCAAATGTTGAGATCTTCTTCATCAGTCCAAATTGTATTAATATCCAGGGCCTGCTGCGTGCATTCCTTCACATTATTATATTCACCCTACACAAGGGTGAATGAGTAGCCTGCTTAACCGACTATTTTATATACATTATGGTTCAGAAGATGTAGTAACTTATTCAATAAAGGATTCCATAACAGCGGCGACAAAAATCACGCCGATAAAAACCCCTGCCATTAGCTCTATCCATAACTGGTACTCCTATACTGGTCGTATAAACCAATATTTCTCTAAGCTCATATATTATTTTGAGAAATTATTTCAAAAAACTATCGTGAGCAATTTCAAAAGTTGACTTGTCTATCGTGGATCTTGACACAGAACGGAACAGACTATGATCAGTATAGTATTGTCTTATTTAACTGAGGTATGATAAAACGTTTTTATTGAATATGAGTACCTTCAGAAGGATCTGGAAAGAACTGTAAAAGCACCAGATTAAACACTGTGTATTAAAGATTAAAATTATTTTTTGACAATGATGTATTTGCTACTGGAACAAGAAAGGAACACCAAAATATTTTCAACATACCAACATAAAATATAGAGAATACAGAGGATGATACATCACAACAATTAAACATCAAAACCTAGAATGGTGGCATTACATATTTTCCTTCTTTGACTAATCCATAGAAAATGTAGGATAATAGGTAAAATATATATTCTCTTTGGTGTTAATATTCTAGTACACAAATCGATCGTTTTACTTCAGCAATTATTTTATTTCAATTGGGTACATATGTAATGACAGTGAATAGATAGAACACAATATACACGTAGTAGAATGCATATTGTTGCAGATTGGTTAAAATTATTTACCATAAAAAAAGGTATTCCCTCTACGAGAAACAGATCTTCGAGACAGCTTCATACGAACTGCAACCTTAAACCTGTATTTCATAGCTCGGTACACATTTGAACTGCTAAGAAGTAGTGTTGTGAGGTACCAGTATTTTTCATTATTCTACTGCTTTCCAAGTGAAACCCACATTTGAATCTTTGTGCTTCAATTTTGCTCTGTGTTTAGGCTTTGCAGAATCTCATGCTTTCCATGCTCCCACTTTCATCAAATCATCAGAAAGGGCCATTTTACAAGAACACGATGGAATCGGATTATAACATTGATATACGTTTGTTTTTATGTTAGAAAAAAATTGAGCTTATACAATAGAATATAGATATAAATCGAAATAAATATAAATAGATATAGATAGATATAAATCGAAATGACAATCCCGAGGTGAAAAATATGGCCTACCTTGATAATTGACAGGAAGATGGCTGGAAATCATCTCTAATTAATACAGTTTAGTGTATGATTGTAAAAAACCGCGACACGTAACGCGGTTTTTGTAAAACCCTTTATAGTGAAAATCATACAATAAACCTTCAGTTTTAATATGGATTTTCATCAAGTACTGGCCTGTTCTATTCAATTACATGTATTTCTTTTTGTTTTATTTCAAGAAGGATGCAAAATGCTGCCCAAAATAACATGTTTAAATTTCCTTTCCGAAATGTTTCCTTCTAGTTTATCCAAGGACTTTGGACAAAATCTATGTTGGTTCTCTCACAACGCTGGTCCACCCTTAAGGGATTCAATCACACTTACCACAAAATTAGTTCCTCTATACCAAACACACAAAACCTTTTCGAAATTGACACCTGCTTCCTATTAAATCTCCTGGGAAATGGTACCAATCAGAATATTGTCAGTTTTGACAAATACCTATCTCAATGTATAGCTTGACCTGAATTTTTATGGTTTAAACATATCTTTGATGAAATTACTGTAGATTAGTATGAAAATTCTTAAAACATTGAATGACCTTCCATAAAAGAATAATACAATACTTTGTTGAACTTTAATAATTGAATACAAACTCATCCCTTTATTTAAACATTTTATGAAGATTAAATATACAACTGAATCGGTATACTTATATTTATCTCAATGCTCTCAAAGCAAATGTTGAAAGTTAAAAGAAACCTCCATACCATGGATATCATCCTTTATATAAAACATAGTGAAACCCGAATTTGATGAATTAGTTGTTATTGGTTATATTGAGAAATGTGTTCTCAAAAATGTTAGCACGGTTTCACTACATTAATCAAAATCTGCTCCAACTATAAATGTAGTGGAATTGTTTTTTTACACTGTATGATTAAAAATCAGTTGTTTCCTATTTACAATTTATATTTATTTACCTTTATACATAATTCGCCTAGAATTAAAAAAATTAGGTACACATGGAAAAATGGATGAGCGGCCTACAAACAAAAATTAGATTATTCTTCATCAAATTACAGAGAGAAATGTATTTTACTGAAAAATGGCGGTATTTTTAAATGAACATGCATATATTAGACTACAAAGAAAAATATGAGGGCAGAAAATTCAGATATTTCCAAATATGATAAAATATAACAGAATATTAAATAGTTTGGTGATCAAATCAAGGTTCTCTCAATATGAGAAATCTGTTTGTATTTTCAGAGCACACCACTGAGATAAATCGTTTCATTTCTAGAAAATTACACTAGAATGAATGAGTTCCATTTACTTCGGAATTAATTTTGAAACTGATTTTCAAATATTTAAATTTATTACTTTATTCCAACAGATTAATGGCTAGTCCAAACACCAAACTTTTACATTATCTACAACTTTTACTTTGAGAAAGTTGTCTCAATGTAAATAAATGGGAGCATTCATTCACCACTTTTACTTCGAAGGGTGGTATAGGAACACTCCCATTTACTGACATTGTGACAACTTTCTTAAAGTACACTGGTCAGGGAAGCTATGGATTATACTGTAGACGACCCCTCCCGATATAGAAGGCCCCGACACTC
>WOGN01000524.1:3782-24085 GCA_015342105.1 Leptinotarsa texana
GAGAAAAATATCTGGTCGAGGCAGGAATCGAACACACGACCTTCCGATCGTGAGTCGGACGCACTACCACCACGACCAATTCCACAACAATATAGATAAAGAATTTTGAGAATGGCATAGGATTTGATCATAAGCTGTTTTACATGTGCGTTAAATTTTAAATCTTGATCGAAAGTGATTCCCAAGTTTTTTGCAGAGTCAACCAATTTGAGTATTTGGTCACCTATCTTGAGTTCCATATGATCATTAGCATATTGTCTTTGGTTTACATGATATGGCACCCGCTAGGATTCAGCTTCAAATTGTGTTTGCTCGGCAGAGTTTTTATGACTTCAAGGTCATCATTTATTTAATATTGATGTTACTAGATTTGATACTATGACATAACTGGGTGTCATCCGCAAATGCTTGTATCTGACAATGCTTAATTTGAGAAAAAAATATCTGCAGTGTATAACAAAAATTGGATAGAACCAAGAGTTGAGCCTTTAGGTACTCCTGATCTAACTCTTTCAAATGATGAACTTTTATCATCAACAATAATAACTGAAAAATTTTGTGACATCAGCTGAACATCCATAGTATTTGAGCTTGGAAAGAAGGAGTTTGTGGCTAATGCTATCAAACGCCTTAGAAAAATCTAATAATACTATAACGGTGTTTTTTCCATCAATATTGACTACAATACTATCAGTAATATTGAGTAGAGCAGTAATAGTATTATACCCCTTTCGGAATTCTGCCTGGTAGTCTGGAAGAATGTTTTTGGATATAATAAAGGCTGTTAGTTGGGTGTGTATAGCTCTTTCAATAATTTTAGAAACGGCTGATAAGATACTTATTGGGCGTAAATCTGAAAGAGTAAGTGGATTTTTTAATTCAGTTTAATTCAGCGGTTTAACAACGACTTCTTTCCATACTTTGGGAAAATAAGCTCATTCCAGGCAGTAGTTGATGATATGAGTTAGGTAACAATCAATGAAGGGGCTGCAGTACTTAAGCATACATGAAGTAATACAGTCGGCTCCACACGCATTGGAATTTAGACTACTGAGAATGTGGTTCACTTCAGAAATGGTGAGAAATTCAAAATTGAACTCACTTTCGAAATTATTGAAGCGAATATTATCATAGTAGAGGAGTGGGTCGCCGTCCGGCTCTCTATCATCTGAATTCTGAAGGTGATCAGGGATAGCCACTGGTGCTTTATTCAAAACGTGATGGTTGAGTTCATTCCAAAGATGTATGGAATTATTTGTACTGAGGACTCGATCATGGAATGCCTTTTTCTTGCGGCTAATTGCGGCTAAGGTAAAATTCCCGAGTTCTTTATAACGCTACCAATGAGATAAGTAGGTAATTCTTTTGTATTTATGCAACACATCATCAAGTTCTTTCATCATAACTCTTGAGTGATGTTAGTGAAATGAGAAATAAAAAATATAGAAAATACTGAAAAAATTAGTAGTATAGAAAATAACGGGGATGCGAACATCACTTGAAATCTTGACAATCTGGAACATCGAAGGAAGGTTGGAGATTTGTTTCTCTTCCATAGATATTTTCACGAAAAGCATCAAAGTGACTTGGTACATTTCATTCAGCAAGAGTGGTACATATCAGAAATACGCGACGGACTGTGACTGCTCATCTTTTTGAGTTTCAACTCAGTACACTTCGAACTGCACTATTTAAGAACTTTCTCATTTGGAGAACGGCGTTTATGTGTAATAAACTTTCCGAGAACATTTTTCCAAATGGATTTTATCTCCAGTGATTCAAATCCAATGTTTATCACTACTTTCGCACAGGCACCGATCTAAGAGCGCCTTAAGGATTTTTTGTAGTGCTTGTGTTCTGTCTTATAAAAAAAACTACAAATCCAAACATTGTAGAAATGATGGAAAAGTGTCACAAGTAATGCTGAAGGTTGTCTTTAGGGCAAGTTGGCATATTCATCAATGTTTCAAAAGCTCATCTTGCATAATTTATCCTGAAAAAAAAGATTTAAAAAAGAGAACGTCAAACCGATGCAATCTTTATCCAATCCGAGATAGCGACAATATTTCAATCATTCGGTAACATGCTTGGGTCCAAAGAAGTTAAACGTAATAAAACCTTCTGAACAGAAGACTCTTCGACATCCAAAAGTTATGCCAACTTTTTCTTGAGATCAGAAGTCTTCACTTATGAGTATGATGTACAAGTATTCAGATGAAGGCATCGTATTTCAAGCTGTTCAACTGTTGCCTTGGTACGATTTGTTTGAAGGTGATTGACAATGTTTCGTGATATATAAATTGATTTGAAATCCCTGAAAAGAATAAAAAGGTTAATCAAAAATAACAATTATATTAAACAAAGAACTGAAATCACCAAAAAAAATAACTTACAAGCAACATCCAAAAAAATGTCACGGTTTCGATTGTTAGTATTCACAATCGTACTATTTATAGGTCATTCGAGTGCTTTCACCTATCCTCTCTTCCTTGTCTCCGCTTCATTGGTTTAGTGGTAGATGACCGTTTGGCGAAAGTTGGTCGTTGTTCTCTTGATTAGAGGCTTCCATATGTTACGTATCTCCATGCTGGTTTGACTAAATGCGTTGTTGAACAAAATATACGCGGCTTCTTTGAATTTTCTCCTAAACCAGTGTTCCTCTTGTATTGATGTGTTGCTCTGTTATTACGGATTTGCTGGTTTCTCCTCACTGTGTGTGTTTCTTGTGCTCAGCAATGCGAACTTTCAATGTCCTCCTAGTTTCATCGATGTATGATTCTCTGCACTCGCAAAGTATCTGGTATATGTAATTTTTGGAATCGCAGTCCATGTTTGGTGGCCTGGTTTTCGTGAGGCTGCTACGGATAGTGTTCCCAGATCTGAAGCAGGTCCTGATGTTGTACTTGGACTCAATCTTTCTTATCCTTTCCGATAATCCTCTGATGTTTGGAATCTTTTGATTTTTTATTTTTCATTTTTTGTTAATAATATTTTTTAATTTTCAGCTTTTATTATTATTTCAATTCTTTATTTTATTGGTTGTTGCTTGTATGTTATTTCTTTGTGATTTCAGTTTTTTGTTTAATGAAATTGTTATTTTCGGTTAATCTTTTTATTTTTTTCAGGGTTTTTAAATCAATTCATACTATATTAAACAATGGATGTTGGATTGATTATCCAATTACGTTCAACAGATTTCAAAACAATTTGCAGAAAACCTAAAAGGAACCATTGTATACATTAATTTTTAAATTTGAATTTCAAATATATTTCTAAAACTTAAATACATTTTCATGATATTAAAGATTCTGTAGATATTCAACATAATTTCAAATCAATATATTTTTTCTTGTCTTGCCGCAGTACAATTTCAAATATATATTCATCAACGAAAGTGGTTTGTCCTTGAGGTTTCGCCACTGACAACTGGATACTGAACACATTTCATGCAAATTTCTCGTTCTGATTTAATTACTCGAACTGATAGTAAAGTTTTGTTGTTTTTCGTCGATAATATGTTAATATGTTGAATAGCGAAAAATAAATTTATCATATCGTAAAATTATGTAAAAGTCTTATCCTGGGATAAAAAGGTCGAGGTCATCAGAAATTCAGCAAATTTGCATATTGTAGCATTGGTTAATTTATCTGAGGAGAACGTATTCTAATTTTGTGATTAACAATCAATAATTAACAATGGTTAGGCAATCCATGCTAAATATATTATTGTTGAATTTTCTTCGTGGGTCTCGTTCGGTTACGTCACAGTTTTTTTAATCGAATCAATATAATTTCTTCATATTCTTTAACGTACCTAAATGACAACTACTATTGACGATTGTTGTACTTGATCCAGATAGAGAATTCTGACACAACAATATTTTGATATTCTAAAGTTAAGATTCTGATCGTTGATCTTTTTTATTTCAACGAGTCACTCCTTTCAAACTGTTTGTAAAATGTACAAGCATAACATATATTGGAGCCGATGGCACTATAGTTGATTTTTGTAAAGAATTATTGGAAATCGTCAAATCAAATTATCTGCGTTTGTACAGTAATGAAATCTGTATCGACTAAATATAGTGAAATAATTTTGAATACCAATCCGGTCAATCTAGACATTGGAAGGTACATAAATTTGCAATAAGCTGAATAAGCTGCAAACGCGTGTAATTGTTCAACACATAGTTAAAAACAAGATTTCAAAATTCAGAATGATTGCGACCCCTGGAAAAAATTTATTCGAGGTCAAAGGTCAAAAATCTCGAAAAAAATTGGTTTTTAGCGATTTCAGATAAAAATTGTAGACCATAAGATTCTCTACAAAAAATGTATCAATACTTTTTTTGCTTTGAGCCACCGTTTCTGAGATACGACGAGTCAAAAAGTTGTAACACTTGAAACACACGTTTTCACGCCACCTATGAGGTAGTGTACTTGAAAGCTTGCATCATAAAATATATATATAAAAGCGATCGAAATCAAAAAATCTAAAAATTTTTCATCTGAGTCATAACCTTCAAATACTTTTTCTTGTTTTGTTCTTCTTGATCTTCTTTTTCTTCTTGATGTTCACCCTGGGTGTAGGTAAAGTGCGTCAAGAGTGATGTATCGCATGTTTTCTCGTTGTTATCAAATGAATCCTCCACTATTGGTGATTCAGCATTAGAACATGACTGGCCTTAATAATGTATACATGCCAGAGAACACAAAAGTCCAACTTTTTTTCAACCAACCACATTTAGCGCTGCATCCCTTTTTACAGTTGCAAAAAATTGTGTTCAGCAGTTTTTCCGGCGCAGGTGGGAGTAAAGTCTAAATAGGTTCTAATGCATTGTCGACCAACTTCCAACCATAGTCTTTTGGGTCAAGCTGATAACCAAGCCACACTTGAACTTGATACTATACCTGAAGAAGATGTTGATGAGCAGCAATTGATGTTGGAGGAAGACAAGCTAATAGCACCTGTTTCTTATTTTCTAGTGTTTTTTACGAAACATGCATATATATACCTATCTGAGCAGGTGGTTTTTTTCGGAGCTTAGTACATAGAAAGAAAAAACTGAATCCCTTTGGTGATAATTTCTTGTTCAGTTGAATTACTTTTTTTGAAAACTTCAGCACACTGAAACAAAGCTTGTTTTGCAAACATTTTGAAGACTGTTGCTTTACTCCACCTGTAAAATGCAGACGTCGTATTACAGCCAGATATTGCGTCTAAATATAGTACATGATTTCGACTCTTTGCAAAAAAAGATAACCTTTTTTACGAATATATTTCGTTTTGACTTCAAGCTTTTCCTGGCTTTACAAAAAAAATAGTTTTTTCAGGTGGAGTTCGAGCAGTAAGAAGTACGAGTAAGTCTACATCTTCACCAACAACAATGTTGTATTTGTCAAATTGAATCGCTCTATAGCTGTTTCAATAATCAGTACGTCGGCATCGTTATAAGCTTGTTTAACCAATATATTTTCACTAATAAACGTATCCCTCAACATTGAAATGAACCGAGATTTGTTGTGAGTATTTGCAAGAAATTTCTGTTGACTGGTAGGAACTGTCATAAGTTCATCAAATAGAATATCGGAAGATGAAAATGTTGCTAAAGTTCGACTACATTATTCTGCAGCTTCAATATTTCTTGTGCAATCATCATAGCCATCAAATACGACCGTAATTCTGGCAGCAAAATGCATCCCAAGGTCATCAAACAACGATAAAGGGTAGGGAGCCAATTCATATTCAAAAAATTTCTCAATTTCATCTTGAAATGCTGCCGTAATACTCATGCGCTGGAACAATGATACAGGGTCAACAGGTACTTTTTCTTCATGAATTTTTATAGTACTACTCATCGCTAAAAGAGGAACAACTTTGTCTACGCGTTTAAATTTAATATCATCGAATGTTAGTCCTGTTGTTTTCGCCATAGATACAATTCCAACAGTTCATTTCATCAACACCAACGACACTACTTGCAATAGGTATAATTTTGTTTACCTCTAGAAAAGGGTCATATATTGAGAACCACTCTTAAAGTTTTCGGAATGCTTTAGCATCTTTTTTTACTCTTGAGTCACCTGTATCAACATACTGCTTGGTCGTATCCATCCTAACATTAGCGAGATCTTCTAATTTTGCACACACTGCAATCATTGCATGCATACTATAAACTAATTCACTTATAACACTCTCTTCCATACTTCTTCACTGAGCAAAATCTATCGGTCTTCATAGCTTCCATCATAGACTGCTCGATAACCATGTCCGTTGAAGTTCCACAACTTGATTTGTCTGACCATCTGACAGTAAAAAAACCTTCACTAAATTTATCGTACACTTCGGGATCTATTGAATTTTGTAATTGTTGCATATCCTGCAAGTAACGGTGTGCAGACTTAGCATAAGGAAAATGTCCAGACGCGTGCATTTGTTTAACGCACTTTAAATGAGATTTTCAATCCCCCATACGCTTAACTCTCAAAAATTCTTAAGTAACTGAAATTATTTGAAAATATTGAATCAAAATATTTGCACTTGGTTCTCGCTCCTCATGTTCTATGAGCTTTTCATTAAACTCATTAAATAAAGCTCCAGATACTTCATCATCATTTTCAATATCATTGTATTAAAGAGGGTTATCTAATGTATAGTCAATATGAATTATTGGATCTGCTTCCATGATGTCATTTAGATCAACTTCTTTCAGTATTATAATTACTATATAAAGCTAGCTGAAGTAAAGTATGACCTCGAACAGTTCTTGCGTAAGCATCCAAGAAGATGAAATCCTTCGAATCTAATGATGATTTTTGATACTTCAGAGCCGTCAGGTGTGGCTGATACAATTTCTTGAACTTTTGCATGCAAGGGTTGGTCGAAAGTTATGGAACATACAGTGTGTCCATACCATTTTGTTCTCTCTAATGCACAAAGTAAAGTCGTGTATACAGTATTATAATTACTAACTGGTTGATGAATGAATGGTAAAAATTAAATTTGAGATTTAGAATAATTCACATGACTGATCGTTAAACGTTCAATAAAACCATTCCAACCGGGTAACGAAGCATTTTTCCATTCCCCATAAAACCATACTACATGTGCTTTCTTGAGGAATGACACCGTTTCAGTTTCATATGCAAAATCTTCAACATTTATTTTACTGTAACCCACTACACCATCATTTTGATAGATCTGTATGGGGACAAGAGCGCTAAGTACACTACCTCATAGGTGGCGTGGAAACGTGTGCATATAATGACGATTACAACTTTTTGACTCGTTGTATCTCAGAAACGGTGGCTCTAAGAAAAAAAAGTATTGATACATTTTTTGGCACGCAACCCTTCCATAGTTGTCTAATTTCATGGGTTTCACCCAACCTACTGAAACTATTTTCAGTAAATATTCACCAAACTTATCGATAGAAACTGGTGTTGGAACATAGTTTAATATTGTCCAAATGATCTGGGTTACTTGAATATTACACAAATGCAAAATTATCAGGTGCCCAACATGGTTTTCATCGACTGTATTTTTTTGAGCAGATTATACGAATAATTGTAATGTTGAGCAGTGTTTAGACGCTTTGGTTCAGAATGTAGTAGGGAGAAATGTCATTAATGTCAAATACGTCAGCATTGTAAAAACTCAAAATCCTGGACACCAACATCAAAGGGACCGACGCTAAGTGGCAACTTTCGTGCTCGTTATTAGCCACTTCTCAAAAAATACAGAGTTCCTCTGTTGTATTTTATATTCATCAGACTCTTCTGACAATATTGGATAATCAAGGCCCACCTTCCATTTGTATGACTCGTTGTTTGATCTCTCCAACTTGTTCTCAGCTTTAGTCACTGGTAAAAAATACAGAGTTTCTCTGCTGTATTTTATATTCATCAGACTCTCCTGACAATATTCGACAATCAAGGCCCAACAACCATTTGTATGACTCGTTTGATCTCTCCAACTCGTTCTCAGCTTCAGCCACTGTTAAAAAAATACAGAGTTTCTCTGTTGTATTTTATATTCATCAGACTCTCCTGGCAATATTCGATAATTAAGGCCCAACTACCATTTGTATAACTCGTTTGATCTCCCCACCTCATTCTCAGCTCTCCCACTACCTCTCAAAAATTAATTTTTATGGTAAATATCAGACTGGAGAGATGTCAAGGCATTTCCAAACAAATTTATTATTATAATTCGCATGTCATGCATAAAATTATGTTATGATGATTTAAATATTTTCCTGATTAACTACAAGTAAAAAGCTGAAAACCAGCTTTCAACAAAAAAATAGTTAATAAGGTAGGTTAGATGAAACCTTAACAACGTCTCATTTGGGGGACTAGTTGACAATAAAAACGAATGGAATGTTCTTCAGAATTTTCAGATGATATGAATAAATAAGACATAAATTAATTCCACTTGTCATATTCTCTTGGGTTTAGCCAACTTTACATAGTTTTTATTTTACAAAAATTAAATATCCTCTTTACACAAACATGACTCCGCTCATGATTGTGATTCAGGATCTCTGGAAAACATGTGCTGGCTTAGTTTTACCACTAATTATACCTGTGAATCTAAATTAGGAAACTTCAGGACCCCATCCAGCCCAAAGTCCTAGCCGTTTCTTACTAGCTATTTGTCTTTTTTAACTTTCTTGTTTGAAAGAGAAAGTATATAATGAACACGATTTTTCCACGCACCGCAAGTAGAGCACTATCTCCCGACGAGCGTTTCGCTAACCAAGTTGACATCATAAGGAAAGAACTAAACAGTTTTGGAATAGAAAGGAGGATGACTATAAAGTTCGAAATTTGATATTTGTGTGGGCATATATCCCCTAAAATGGTAAGGGACAGCTCTTGGGAATCAGAATGAAAATGATCTAGTTCTACCTTCCATTAATTGAAAAACTATTGACAATGATAAAATATAAAATAAGATTCTGAAATAGAAGGAAACTTACAATGAAAAAGTACTGACTGTAACTGTACCTACCTTCTAAAAATAAATAAAAACGCCAGAATTTGACAATAAATCTATTAATTTTCATATAAACAGCAGCACGTTGAGGTAGAAAATTTCATAACATAATATAGAAATTCTGACAAAATATAAATAAGTGATTCAATAGAAAACTGTTTTATCGTATAAAACGAACAGGAGTTAGATAAACGTTAATTAAGCACGTATATGATTTAAACTATAATTTTCAACTCAATAAACAATTACATATTTTTGTTACCCTATGGACAAAAAATGCCAATTATGATTTTGAAATAAAAAATAATTCTTCAGGTAATTATTGAAATGTAACACAAATTAAAATAATAATTATTAATGGGTTATTTTAGTCGTTTATTGTTATGACAACTAGACTGTTCATGAATGAGTTATTGAGAAATGAAGTGAAAAATACGTCAATTACTACCGTTACCAGTTGTACCCCTACGAACGGCAACCCTCAGTATCATTTTTTAAAAGTTTTGTTAGTTTTCAACGTCCAAAAGTCGCACTAAACAAATTATCTTTTTATAATTTTTTCATAGTAAATTCTCTGACAGATTTTTTTTATTTTTCAAATATTGATAGTTTTTGAGTAAATAATGAAAATCTGAAATGCCTTGTCTTTTCATATGAATTTGCTAATGACAATTTCAATTTCAGATGTGCTGTAAAATCAATGGAATATATTTTCCTACGTGTCATTTTGAATCCTAGGGACGATAGCTTTTCAGATTCAGAATAGATTTCAGGATCTCTATTTATATTTAATTTGAATTCAAACTTATCAATTAGGCTATACTTAGACATCAACTGGTGGAGCTTATAAAGTTTACAAGAATATGAACTGGTCTGTGTATTATATATTGTGGAGGATGAAAAATATACGATGAAGATATTAACATTCGAATAACTCGCACAGCGGAAACAGTTTCTTTAAGTTTCACAAGAATTTCACAATTGCGTACACCATGTGTCCACTTTATTCGTTGGAGAGAGTTATTCTTATTTTGTAAGGAGTGGTTTCCAAAAAAAACTTTATAAGCCAAACCCGATTATTTCAAATAACAAGTTATGATCATCAATAATACTTTCACTAAATGAGTTTTTAGAGAAGTTTTGTTGAATTAACCAATTCACTACTATTTCACAGATATGTGATACGAAATTTCCCAATTATTTGAAATCGATTACTGGCTATGAGTTTTTTTCTGGCAACAGGGCGTAACAGCCGTTCTGAGCAATCCCCTCCTAGATCGGGTCCTGTAAACTTCTTACCATTTACCACCAACCTAAACATTTCAAGGTCTGTATTTATCTGTGTCGATAATAATTGAGGCATCTCTGCCACATGTTACCATGACGTCATAAGTACGATCGATGTTATCGATCACTGCAATCTCTAGACACGTGCTGACAATATCAATACTTATCAAGACTGACTGTATTTTCCAATCGAGTCAAGTTTACCAATGAAATGGAGGAAAGTTTTATCCGAGAGCTGGAAATCGAGTCGATATCGAAAGTTTTACGGTTCCATCAGAAACTAGAAGGCGATGTCAGCTGCGTCGTGTGGGACGCGGCTATTGTTTTGGCTAAATATTTGGAAAGGCTTTGCAAGACCAATACCAAATTTTTGGTAAACAAAAATGTGATTGAACTTGGCGCAGGGGTCGGATGTGTGGGGATTACGGCAGCCTGTTTGGGGTATGTAGGAATAAAAGGTAAATAGTAAATATACTCAGTTGAATAACAAGTGAAGAAACGATTTTGCATATCAGCGTCCTCTATTAACCCCTGACAGTCCTGACACTGTTTTTGTTCGTTTGAAGTTTTAAGTATTCTGCACTAGACATAATTCGAAAGTTCCATTACCGCAAGGTGTCGCTAGCGACAACGCAAAACCGGATGCAAAACCAAGGAAAACAATGAAATAGGCTAGATATGTACTCATAATATACAGGGTGTTCCCTAAAGTCTTGAAAATATTCAAGGGCCGAATCAAGTGATTTGAATATTCAAATCACTGTTGAATAAGCTACTGTGTTGGCGAAAGATGTGATATATTTCTCAAACAGAGTGTGTGGAAAACAAATCGTAAGGTTTAGTTTATGAAAAAATAAAGAGTTTGTCAATACGTTATTATGGATTTTCCAAGTTCATAAAATAACATTTCCTATTATTTTAGAGCGAATGTCCTGCTAACAGACCTTCCTGTTGCTATTCCACTCATGTCTAAAAATGTAGAAACTAATAAGGTAGCGTGGCAACAATCCCAAGGAAGTGTGGAAACTATGACTTTGATCTGGGGCGAGGAAGCAAATATCAAATGTTCTCTTGATATTATATTACTGGCGGATTGTATCTATTACAAAGAGGTGAGAATACAAATTCATGGGAATTCAACGATTCCTCTGGATATTTATTTTCAGTCCATCGATTCATTGGTCATAACCTTGAAAGAACTAGCAACGGATGACACAACAATTTTTTTAACGCAGGAGATGAGAGATACAGAGAAACAGAAAAATTGCTGGGAATATTTCGCGAACCATATCAAAGATTATTTTCAGTTTCAGCTCGTACCTAGAGAGGAACAAAACCCTGATTTCAACAGTGAAGATATAGTCCTAATCAAGCTAGTTAAAATATAGCTTGCAAAATGTATTATATTGTTCAAAATGAAATACAGCAAAGAATTTCAATTCCATTAAATTCTTCAGCTATAAGCAAACAGAAGAATATAATGTATATGGTTCAATCCTGATAAGGGTTTGACTTTATCAATACTCCGACTTTATCAATCAAAACTCTGAAAATCAGCTGAAAACTAAGAAAAAAACAGTTTAAGACAAAAACATCCTAATCTGTTTTATGGAGTCTTGAAATGTTTTTGAAGAATACAATGAAGAAAGAAAAACAAAACGAATTTTCTTCTTGGAAAGTTTGTGATACTAAATTTATTTGAATTGAAGGGGTTATATTTTCAGCAGTGATTAATTTTTGGAAAAGAAAGTTTTGGCTATCTACTACTCCATCTTGATACAAAAAAAAATTGGTGAATGAATGTCACTACGATGTCATCAATGACATAAGTAGATCAAACTTATTCCGTGACATTAAAAATCGTAATTCATGAATGAATTGTGTGTATTTTCTATAATGTTATCTAATTTGGTACTGAAGAGCCTTGGTGTCTTACAGCGAAATATTGAGGATGACAGTGTTCCATGTAAGTGCAATTTGTTACCATTCATTTAATGTAGAACTCATGTGAATGATATCTGAGTAGAGAAAAGTATCTTCTGTATAATTCAGTATTCATATAAAAGTATTTGTTTTGAAAGAATTGTTTTCTTTCGTGTAATTCAATATTTATATGAAAGTAGCTGTTTCAGGAGGACTTTCTTCCAGTTTGTGTCTGAAAGTTACTTCTTTGCATGATCTACACATCTATGTATAAAATTACTTCCTTTCTTTCTTTGGAAGGTTCCCACATCTTTTTTTGTATCAAGATGGAGTAGTAGAAAGCCAAAAACTTTTTTTTATGTACTAGACTACAACATAATATTTGACAGTACTGGAAATCAACAGGTTTGGAGTCATGCCAGTAAGACAAATTCTTCATGTGAATAAAACAATGGAAATTGAGTATACTACTTTTTAACATACAAACATTAGGTCTTGTGTCACAAAGATACTTTGATTATATGATCTCATTGCTCCTATGTAAGTAATCGTAACATATTCGAATTCTTGCTTAAATAATATTATTCTTATATATATGACTTTGATCTAGGGGAGGAAGCAAATATCAAATGTTGATAATTCTAGATTTTTATAGGTTCACAAAAGTAATTCGAAGAAATCGAGGTGAACATTCATGAATATGCATACATAGCTTTACATATTTTTTTTAATGTCAGTGTCATCAAAATTCACATCTAATCAAATTACATCACCATGTTGTAGAATGCGCAACACTATACCATCACATGAAGAATGATATTAATTAACGGAACCCAACATTATTTTGGAAAGTCTTCAAATTCAAATGACATCGAGTAAGCCATATTGGTTGACAGGCTGGCAAGAAAATTCTACCTGCACGAGTTGCACACCATTGTACTGACATCTCAAATTAAAGATAATACTTTCTTACTGACAATATTTTATTCAAGTATATATTCAACAGATTGGGCAATATAAATGTATATTACTAGTAGAATACCAGTTTCTAGTCAAGAACATTTAGAGAAACTCGCTACTTTACAAAAAACGGAAGTATCTATTATATAACTATTCGACTAAAGGAAAACTTGCGTTGTCACCTAAGTATAACATAAACTATAAAAATAAATTCGGTAACAAAATATATATTATTGAAACAAATGATCTACTGTCTGGACATTATAAAAATTATTCAGGTACACTTAAACTTAAGAACAAAACTTGGTAAGAATAAATTTTCCTTACTATTAATAAATTATTAAGAGCACCAAAGTGAAGTATGTCCTAGAAATGTAAGAATACAGACCAGTACTATAAGCTCAAATAAGCCAAAATAAAATGTGTTACTGTTACTTCATATGATGCACACAAAAATAGTTTTTTCCAACCAAAAAGCAAATACATAAAGAAATTTTATATTTTTTTTAAAAAAGTAGGAAAGATATGAGGAAAATTAAACTAAAAGTGAGTTTTTCATTAAAATAAATCGGTTCATCGTGAAAAATGGAAGTGATCCGGCTCGAAGGACCAAATACCCAATAATAACTTGCTAAAAGTCAATAGTCTTCATTTGCGTTTTTGCGGCATGAACATAGTTTGATTTGTGATTTATACAAAATGTATATAATTAGAAAGAAAAAATAAAAAGTATTTGTATATTCAAAATAATATCGAAAAAGCCACTAATGAAATAACTATCAGAAAATAGAAGATTCTACCTGAAAAAAAAAACTGTCTTAGTTGAAGTTATTAAGAAAACTAATAAATTCAAACACATCTGTAAAACGTATTCCACTTGGCATCCCATATATCGCAGTGGAAAAAATTCAAATGATCCAATTCAAATTAACTGCTAGATATTCATATTAAGAATAAGTATTTGAAAAGAATTATTTATAGGTAAAGAAAGGTTTTAGCTGTATACTTCTTCATCGAAACTGGTGAAGAGGTTGGGCAAGATGAGAGAATATACCGGGTTCTGCTTCTTGAAATATACATAGAGAGATCAAGTTGATTAACTGCCAGTATGAACAAATCGTTGAAATGGTTCAAGACCTATCTATTTAAGCGAAACATGTAGTTTATTAATATTACTCAGAAAGTGGTGTCGTGGAAGAAGGTGTATCACAAGGTTTCATCCTAGGACCCTCTAAGAAACCAGATATTAACTCTACCAGACTATAACTATGATCGCATTTACAATGGACTTCTCTCTTTATATAGGTACAGGATTATATAGGATATAAATCATTCACCAGATGAAATGAAACAACTTTCATTGAACAAATTCAAATATGATCTGAAAAATAATATTGCAGCATCATCCTTTTTATAATATTGAAGAATTTCACTGTAGTAAATTTTTATTAAATTTTCCTTATTTTAATAATGGAACTCAAAACTCCGGTTGACTTTATTCCCTTTGGGCAAGCCTTGAGCAATTGATATGTATATAAATTATATATTTAATATTATCCTGTTATTATAGCATTCATGTATCAAGCTGTAAATGAAATCTAATCACATTTTTTCTGTACCCATTCAAGGAATTGTATTGAGTCCATGAAACTATTCATTATGGCAAAGTGTTGCTGAATATAAAAAAACTTTTCTCTATGTGATAAACATTTCTATGAATTTTGACACTGTCACTTAGTAAAATTAAAATTTATAGCCACCATTTCTCAAAAACTATTTTTGAGAATGTAATACTGGTTTAGTATGTTGATTTTCCATGAAAGCCCTTTTACAGAGAAACATATAAAAATAGTGCTAACTACATCGTAATTGGAGTGAAAACTTTTGAATGAGTGATTATTTAGAAATGTTCCAAAAACTATGACACAAATGTGAGGGATCTGAAATACTTGAGTGTCTTATATTACTGTTCATTCTGGAATGATAGACTGACTAGTGGATACTTGAGGGACGTTTCTCTGTTTGGGCACTCTCAAGTGAATCACCCGTCTGATATTGTCTGAGCTGTGTATCAGTTCTGATTTGTTCCTCCACTCTAGTCTCTCCTGCTCTTCTCGTCTTCTTTTTCTGTCGAAGAAACTGATCACGCAGCTTGCGGGTATCCAAATAAGAGCCGTTACAAGAACTACTGACCCGACTATATTGTCGCGCAAGAAAAGTAGTACTTTATTGATGTTGATATCTTCAATGATGTCCCAGAACCTCTCGACGACATCTTGGACTGTCTTCTCACAATGTCCCTGAAACCGAATTCTTCTGTAGGTACTGTTTGAAAAGTAATATCACACGTGAAATGTTTAAATTGAATGCTACCGTCTAGATATTATAACAATGTATAATAATTCTTCAACTACATGTGAATCAAATATTGAATTCGTTTTCAGTAAGGTCTCTGGAACATAAGGTTGAAAAGCAAAACACAACATATTTCAAAATTGTGATGAAGTATATGCAACTTGATTTTGAAATTTTTATTTTATAATTGACATTAGACATTTTGACAGAACTACTTTTTTTTCATATACAATTTCTATAACCTCTAATAAAAATTTTAAAAAAACTAAATAATGTATCAAATGAACATTAATAAAAGGCTGTAATGTGTGGTAAAAGCCCATGTGGTAAAAGATGTTCTTACAGCATATAATGAGTGATTTTTTTGCTGGTATCTTTTTGGCAACAATGTTTTTGACAGATCACGGGTGAATCGTGTCTTGTATCATTGTCAAACTTGTTCAGTTTGGTCTATAATTTAACCATAAATCGACTTACGAATGAACAACGCTTGCAATCTTCCTCTTGAAGATGATCACTTGGTGATCGAAACACGTGTCGAGGTATAAAAATAACGATTTGGTGTTGGGGAAAAAACTACAATAATATTCAACGCTTGCAAATCATTGAATTTTATTATCAAAATTCATTCTCGGTGAAGAAAGTGCATCGTGCACTTCTTCCAACTTTAGGGCAGTTTCGTCGGCCTACTGAGGGAGCTATTCGGAAGCTTGTGACTAAATTTCCAACCCATTTTACATTATTGGACATTAAACCTGCAACATGCCTACGTATAGTGAGGACCGAAGAAAATATTGCGGCTGTATCCTCCAGTGTTCGTGATGACCGTGAAATGTCGATTCGCCGCCGTTCGCAGCAATTGGGCCTCCAACACGTGGAACATTTTGCTAAAGGATATGGGTGTAAAACCTTATGAGATGCAGCTGGTACAAGAATTGAAGCCACACGACCTCACAACGCCTAACATTTGGTGAATGGGCTCTGGCAAAGTTGGAGGAAGATCCACATTTTTATCGAAAAATTGTGTTCAGCGACGAGGTTCATTTCTTGTTGAATGGATACGTTAACAAGCAAAATTGCCGCATCTGGAGTGAAGATCGCCACAAGCATTGCAAGAGCTAGCGATGCATACCGAAAAAGACACTGTTTGGTGTGGTGGTATCATCGGTTTTTCCAAATTTTTTGTGTTGTTTTGAAAATCAAATCCTATACCTCTTAAAAAATCACCCGTTACTACAATGGTCAGGGTTTGGGTCTGCTTTTATTCCATAGATAATAACATGATTCTTACAAGATTCATGCACATTTTAGTGTATGGCCAAACTATAGTTACAGTAATTTCTTTTCACTTTCGATTAAAATTGCCCATGTGTTTTATAGTCTTGGATAATAGTTATCAGCCCTGACAAGGACTGGACTGGAATGTGATAACTTTGCCTTAGCGACACCCAGGATATACCGAAATCTCTTGTAGCTTTGGATTCGTCTGCATTGGAACCACAAAAGAAGTGTCTTCTTGGGCATACCAACAAATCAGCAGTAGCGGAAAATGCACGTAGAGAATGCTCTACAGAACTCATAACTAATTGCTATTCAAGGCATTTAGGGAGGCGATAGAAAATCACAGGCAATTTTGACCGAATAGAAGAGAGAATTAACATAAATGAAGTCTGGCTACCTGCATAAACCAATAGCAACGAAGCCAAACTCACCAACGATAGAATAAATTAGAAATACATCTTTCAAATGTACAACAATACAGAGATTTATCAAAACTTACATTATTACAAAATCCTTGTATGCAAGGTGTTCCATCTGCTAATATGTCTGCAGAATCCACTGGTGAGCAAGTTTCATTGATATTTGACCTGCAGCATCTCTTACAGGCATTTTCAACTGAAATAAAGCAACTCAGTGACAGGACAATCTAAAGTAATATTATACAGAAAAAGAAATTCCTTCACCTATAAAAAGCTACTTTATCCATGCTAGAATCAAGAAAATAAAATCCTATAACAGTCAACTGTATTGCGTGTGTGCCAGGATGACTCGCTAAGTTGATACTACTTGGATCCAAAATATTTAAGGTTCAATTGGAATAGTCTGAATACGGATCAAAAGCAAACTGTAGTTTTTATCAATGAAGAACTAAGAACAGGAGAGACAATTTGGCACTGTAATGCATAGCAAAAGCAAAACTCTTTTTATTAAAATGAACATCATTTCATGAGTACCTCTACCTTAAGGGTAGAGTAACAAAGTGACTTCTACTTCAGACAAGCGCGCCTTAATGCCCCCGCCTATAGGAGGCGGTGGGGAACACCCCCCGCGATGTTAGCGGGTTGACGCTCATCCAGAAACATACATTTAATTAAAAACGATTGGGTAATGTGCCTCCTGCCGCCAAGACTTATGCACACCATTACATGGTTTTTATATTCACACATGTCGATGAATGTTTACATTCATCGACATGTGTGAATCGACATCGAAATATGTACACATGTCGATGAATTGTTTGTCTAGATACTCCTGGAAAAAGTTCATGAAAAAACCAGGACAGAATGCCTATAGGAAGTTTTCTATGCCAGTTTTTTCATGAACTTACAAACTGTCATTTACATGTCGCTCATGAAAAATATCGAGGGATTCATAAATCAACCCGCTGTGACAGCGAGGCTGATTTTGATGAACTCTTAACTGCTGTGATACGAAGCATGTTATTCTGCATCATTTCGAGTCTCCACAACGAAGTCCTCTTGAGGCTGCAGATCACAGAACAAGCGTAGAACATAGCTGGCCTGATAATTTTATATGAAGAGCTTGTCAACACTCAGTTTGGAATTTCGTGCAATGAGAGGGTAGTTGCGTTTTATCCCTGCTCCCGCTATCTGAATTGCCAGACTCAAGTGCTCATGAAAATTCAAGCGACTGTCCAGGATAACTGTAGTATTTCTCCATTCGAGAATAGGAAGATTCATTTTAATTCAGAACTTTACACGCCCAATCTCCCGCCTCATAAAAGTTAATTACCTCAGCAATAAAATTTGTTCATGGAAACCACAGTCAGAAAAATACTCACGTATTTGAGGCTGACAAAAGAGCAAACGAAAATATATCAGCTTTCAAACCAGCTCTGTTACGCCAGCAACGCAAAGTAAGGAAATCGCATTTAGAACACTATTAGGTGCTAATCGGTGAGTATCGTAAAAATTTCTAATTAATAAACAAAAGCTTCCAATTTTGCTAAACAACAGATCTAAGAATCAGGTCTCTCAAAACAAGGATGAATGCTCTATCAGATATAAACTAAGTGTGGTAATAAAGTGCTAATTAGGTACTCACTAGATATTCATAGTAAAACTAGATTCTTTAATGCCTACGGGGTTCATGGACCTGAAAACCACCATGACTGATGTACTGAGTTTTTATAGTACGTTATTTAATGAATAAGGGCAAGAAATTGAAGTGCTATTGAAGAAAATAGAGCATTCGTCCTCGTTTTCGAGAGACCTGATTCTTAGATCTGTTGTTTAAAGAAATTGGAAGCTTTTGTTTATTAATTAGAAATTTTTAAGATCCTCACCGTTTAGCACTTAATTAGCACCTAATAGTGTTCCCTTAACATTCATTATTTTATTATTATTTTCATTGCGATGCTAGCATCACATAAAGCTAGGCACATAAGTTTGAGTATTGAGTTGCGGTGTAAGTTACAGAGAACCTAATTTTTGACTTCGGTACCTGAAAAGTACCTAATTTTGGAATTTTCTAAATGCGATTCCTTTACTTTGCGTTGCTGGCGTAACAGAACTCTTCAAACCTTGTATTTAAAAAACCGCTAACTAAGCGATATACCGTTTTTTCCCTTGAATTAACTCGCGTGGGCCCCTTTTAAAGAGAAAGACATAAAATCAGCAACCATATCAACTAAGGCGGGGTCAAAGGCTAATTAAGATTTGGCAAATCCAGATCAACTGAGAGAAAAATTAACCTCTCGCGATTGATCGAGGATGGTTACAAAAAACTTACAAGGTATCTGCGATTGCTTGGGGAGTTTTTTGGGACAGTTTTGCGGGTTTTTTTGCTTGAAGCGGTGGACCGTCACGGACGGTCTTTGGAGATAGTTTTCCTGGGTTATAAAAAAAATATAAAGTAAACATTTAGGAAAGTTAAGCAAAAATTACGTGGAACACTTGTGTGCAGCAAGCTAGGAAAGTAATGGAAAAAAACCATAAATCAGATATAGAGCTAACAAGTAAAAACATAGTTCAGGTGTATTAAAACAAAAAAACATAATTCAGGAGTAATACAGTAGTAGTAATAAGCTCACATGGTAGAATATCTTTCAATTTGGGCTCATGTATTTTGACCAGAGTGTAAAAGTTTTTTAACGTGGTTCCTAACTTGACCAATAGGTTCATAATAAAAGTCGAGATTTTCACAGAGTTGATTGTGAAGTCTGCTCATTGCAACAACTGGTGACTAGAGTAATATATTGTTCTAGAATTTGGTAGATAAAAAGCCAGTTCATTTCTAGAATTGATTCGTGGAACATGAAAGTTGAAGTGGGAGAGTAGTTCGGGACAATCAATCAGATTATTCACTAGTTTATAAATGAAAATTATGGAGTAGTAGGTTCTACGGTTTTGAAGAGATAATAGAATAAATTTATTCAGTAGTAGTATTCTGTTGTCGATGCCTTGTTCAGGGTAAACTCCTTCTAGCTTGTAAGTAATATATTTCATGAAGCCTCTTTGTATAGACTCGATTTTGT
>WOGN01000525.1:0-23814 GCA_015342105.1 Leptinotarsa texana
CTAAGATTTGCCTACGCCCATGGACGACAACGAAATTCAGGCAAATTTTATGACACTTCATGATTTATTACTCTACACTCTTTTGAAATAGACTATAGATCACGTTATAAAAGTTAAAAAAAATATTATTTTGTTTATTATAATTTTTTATAGTAACAAAAAATGAATACCTACTCGACGTACTATTATAAACATTTTTCTAAATTTATTCATTATCATAGTCCCGTTTTTGTATTACTTTGTATTCACATTTTTTTTCCAACGAAAACCAATTTTTAAATAAATATTCAATTGTTGAAAAACTGCACCTAAAACTGTAACACACTCGTTTTAGGTGCAGCGCCCGTATCTCCAAATTCACTCGCGAAAGCCTATATTCGGCGTTAAAGTAAAATTATCTATAAATAACAGAAATAGAGTTTCGGGAGGTGGAAATTTTTTGGAAATGTTCTTCCCTTAAGGGATCTGTTTTTTAAATTTCTCAATTCTTTATAGTTTTTGAAATGTTTGCAAAACCTAAATACCTTTTATAACATACCAATTTGTTTATGATTTTTGCAACTTTGTATGTGCTAAAAATCGATTTTAGCTCATTTTTCTAGATATTCCGATTCGAATAAGCCATCACGTTGTATTTTTCCGACTATCATCTCTACTTTTCACCATTTTCAACTTGTGAACCAGTCTATGTATGTAGATGGACGTTTTGAAATTTTAATAGTGGTCATTGAAGCTTTTTCTCAGTGTATAATTTTTTTGTCAGCAAACGTTTATAGGCTCATACAATATACCTACCTACTTTTCTTCTGAAACTCAAGAAAATTAATGAAAGTGGTTTGGAAAAAAAATCATCTGAGAAAAATTCTGGAAGCCCTTCTCCGGAGTTTGACGGTTTGCACCGAAAAGTAACACGAAAAACATAAATGTTTTTATCAGGATGATTTTAGGTTTTTACCATGAAGAAATACCAGAAAGAATGAAATTTCGTTCCAATATTTTTATTAGCTCTTTAACAGTGGTAAATATGGAAACGACGGTTTTTCATATGTTGAAACATCAAGTAATGTTTCGGATTATGGCTAGGTGTTGTATAAATTCGATTAATTGAAGCACTTGCTTTGATTATACGACATGCCAAGTCATATTTATAAAATTTTATTTTTAAGTAAGTCTGTGTTTTGATAGGTATCTTCTGACTACAGAAACACGCATGTACCTATACTGCGTAGATTCGCTCAGCAGAAAAGACGTCGAATTGTGCGTGGGGAAGCGAAGCGCGAATGTTATCGAATTTGAATATCGAGTTCAAACTTCATATTATCGCTCATTTTTCTATGCCTTGTCCATAACAACCGACTGATTCATAAGCTTTGTGTGCATCGAGTGAATGGGTCACGCGTCTATGTCGATTTAGTTTTTCTGTGTAGTGGCATATGTAAAAAGTAAATAGAAAAACGAGGATTTCGGGCATTGACAGGGTTCTTACCTGTTTTGCCGTGAATGCCCAGATGACACAAATGAACATGCAAAACAAACAAACACGGATTGAATCGCGTTAAAAGAAATAGGAACAAGACCACAGAGCAAAACGGACTGTACGATTAGAAGAGACAAGCTCACTATTTTGTTGTGGATCAAATTCGTTTCTCTCCTCTCATCTCCACGCTCTCTCTTTCAAGTTTTCACCATCCTCTCTCTCTTCCATCCACTTCTACGTAGCATAGATGAGCTGCCGGAGCAGACCTGACGCCACGAAGCCATGAAGCTTGTCCCGTTGTTCATCTAGCCGCAAAAGCTTCCGATCCTATTGGTGTTCTTGCCGGCGTTACTGCGCAGTGTGCCAGTGAGTGTCAACTAGACGTCACGTCTGTTTCGTCAAGTATGCCCCGTACACTCATCCGGCTGCAAAATCTCATCGATGAAGCCTATCGCTTTTAGTTCAACGCCACCGTACGAAGTATAAACACTGTCAACTTCTGAAAAGCAAAATACAAGTGAATATATATTGTGATATTTAGTTTTAGTGTGCCAAAATAGGTAATTATAGAAGCTTATCCCATATTTCCATTATTACTTCTTTTGCCCGGAACACTGGATAGTCGAAAGCCTATTTCAAATGCTTTTTTATGGACTGGTCGTTGTTTTTTCATGACCTTTTAAATCTCATGTGGCGTAATTATTGAAGTAGAAGATTCCGATAAGCAAATCTTGGATTTTCATTGAGTCTCGTATGGGTGTTCAAAATATGAATTTTCCTGATGACGCCTCGCCATTTTCCATATTAGCGGCCACTATTGGTTGCCAAGCTAGTTCAGCTTTCCTTTTCCCCCCCACTCTCGTTTACGTGGCTGCTGTCAGGCAACAGCGCTTGCGTGTTATAGTGAAAGGCGAAGAAGTTACTACTGCCATCTTGCGTTTTCTATTTTGTTCATCAGTTCCTCTAAATTTTGTTTTCGCATTCAGAAATATCAGCTTGATGGCGTTTTTTAAAAATTACTATATTATATAATCACTGTGCATCTTCTAAGAATGAAATATTTTATTACAGTTAACAATGGATGACGACCAGCAGTTCTGCTTAAGGTGGAACAACCATCAGTCGACCCTAGTAGCTGTTTTTGAAACGCTATTGGCAAATGGTATCTTAGTGGACTGCACATTGGCAGCGGAAGGAAAGCATCTAAACGCACACAAAGTAGTTTTATCAGCATGTAGTCCATATTTTGAGGTAAGGGTTCTTTTTGTAATTGTGCTTATCTAACATATTCATTTATTTTTGTGTTATGTCAACGAAATTGAATCTGAAGAATTAGAACAGGTTTGATAATTTGTTAATTCCATGATTGTTATGATACTGTTCACACTACAAATGTAAATCTGAATTGTGATACAGCTCACAATATCATGAACGTTTTTTTCTTTTTAAATTCTCAAATTTCCAAATTCTGATATCTTATCTGATATCTATTCTGATATCTTGAAAATGTACCGAATTTTAAAATTTTGTAGTGTTCTTTTGGATTATATCTACGACTGTTTTTTGTAACTAAATGATTTTTGAATTTTTTTTATCAAGTCTAGAAAGCTATTTTGTTAAATATGTAGAAGCTTTCATGTGTGTGATACTGTACATGCCCAATTTCATTGCTTCTATCCAGTAAATGTTGATTGGACTTTTTTTATTTACAGTAATCATGTCAAAAACAATCAGGCTTGTGAACATTAAATTTTCTCATACCTTTATTTTAATTTAGGAATTTGCTCAGTTTTGTATGAAACTCCTGATTTTGACAGTAATCCTGTATATGATCTAGTTTTGAAACCATTAGTTTTCAATTTCAATTATAACCTATTGTTGTATGCGATTACTTTTTTGTATAGTAAAGTGAATTATGCATGTGATCCAGTTCACATTGAAAGTATCAGAGTAATTACTTCTGATACCCTTTTGTCAACATTGTTGATGAATGTGATGGTATTGTCTATTAATTTTTTTTATATAGCAAAGTGAATTATTCATGTGATCCAGTTCACATTGAAAGTATTGAAATTTTTTGAGTCATTACTGCTGATACCCTATTGTCAACATTGATGATGCATGTTATGATACTGTCCATTACTTTTTTTATAGTATAGTAAAGTGGATTATGCATGTGATCCAGTTCACATTGAAAGTATTGGAAGTTTTTTGACTCGTTACTTGTGATACCCTTTTGTCAACATTGTTTATGAATATGATGGTATTGTCCAATATTTTTTTATAGCAAAGTGAATTATTCATATGATCCACTTCACATTGAAAGTATTGACATTTTTTGAGTTGTTACTGTTGATACCATACCCTATTGTCAACATTGATGATGCATGTTATGGTACTGTCCATTACTTTTTTATTGTATAGTAAAGTGAATCATGCATGTGATACAGTTCACATTGATAGTATTGACGTTTTTTTGAGTCATTACTTAACGATACCCTATTGTCAACTTTGTTCATTCATGTGGTGGTACTGTCCATTACTTCTTCATACAGCATCAACTACTAAAATGCTACATGGGAATCTGACTTGAAATTTTGAATGTTCCACAGTTCAAATTCACTCCCTTCGGTAATAAAGATTGATTTGCAGTTCAGATATATGAGTTAGATAAAACCAAGAATTATACATATGACAGGCTTGTTTATGTCCGTTTATTCTAGGTATTTTTCTTTTTTTATTTTTCTCGGAGTATTTTTTATGAAATCCAAGAAGAACCAAAAAGACAACTGCTCAATTTTGTTATGATATAAACGCTGTTTTTTTTGTACTATGAAAGTCGCTATAAATGGTTATAAGCAGTTGCAGCAGTGTAACTATTTTGAACCACCGTCCTTGAATCCTTTGAAAACAGTTTCGAGATTTTCACCTCAACATGTTTCATTCACAGCTAGATATTATCGACTTCTTTCTAAAAAAAAAAACTACCCAAACATTTATTTTGAGATTTATGTATCCCATTTGCAATGCACAAATTGATGATACATGTGTCCCAACTACAAATATTGATTATGATCCAGTTCATGATCTAATATATAAACTACGAAAATGGTTCAAGTAAAACAATTTTGATTTGACTTGTGAATAAATTTATAAACTTGAGAGTACTTAAGAGATCTTTTCTTTCAGGCGTTGCTTTCAAAGCACTTCGACAAACACCCAATCCTTATTCTTAAGGATGTCAAGTTCCAAGAACTTGAAGCAATGATGGACTACATGTACAAGGGTGAAGTGAACATATCACAAGACCAATTGGGAGCCCTCTTGAAAGCAGCAGAGTCATTACAAATAAAAGGTCTTTCCGATAATAGGAAAGGTGAAACTGAACGAAAAGCTGCCCCGGCTCCACCTCCACCGAAAAGTCCTCAGCCAACAGCGGCATTACCCAAAGTCCAAGGCCTAACAATAGAGCAACGCACGAGAGATGATAGCAGGGAGGGAAGCATGTCACCTGGGCCTCGGAAGAAAAAAAGATTAAGGCGGAAGAGTGAGGAATTAGATAACCACGATGCCTCCAACTCTTCAGAATCTCACAGCCTACCTGCCCAGAACATTCCCTCATCGTTACCTGCCACATCCAGAATGAATGCCGGCGTGCCTGAACCTGTAGAAACCAAATCTGAAATATTAACGAGGCATAAACAACAAGAAGATATTCCTCAAGTTCCTATTATAAAAGAGAAATTAGAGACCCATACAGAACTGATGCTTGAACCAAAGTCTGAATATGTAGAAGATATGAATGAGGACAGTATTGAGGATTTGACTTTAGATGATGATGATCTTAGTAATATGGAACAAATTGATGATCAGGCTGGTCCTAGTCACGGCAATGCAGGGGAAGGATCGAGTCAAGGTAAAACCAGTATTTCTCTATGAGGGATGATGGAAATGATTTTTTTAATTCCTGGAAATTTCTTGGAAGTCATGGTACTGTCTATAACTTTTTATCTTTTCAAATATTTACAAGTGTTTAAATCAATTTGAGGATGAATTTCAATTCCAAATATTTTCACAACAAAGAATGCTTTGAATAACTGTTTTTTTCAATAGGTAACTTATGCGAGTGCAGGTCATCCAATTTTTAACCTTGAGTATAAAGTTTACATAAGAAAATCTCTTTTCAACTTTGCTACCAATCCTTTATGATAAAATCTTTACAAATTTCTGAAACTGTTTTTATTGACATCAAATTAGCCAGAGGCTAATCTATCAAAAGCATTTCATTCAAAAAATAGATAATTGAAATTCACATCAGTGTTTCATATTTTGTTACTGGAATGGTGAATTCACATTTTCTACATGAACTCTTAATTTTATTAAATTATGGGTGAAAAAACTATAAAAAGTACAAAATCGAAATGTCCTTAAATATCCCCACCTTAGAACTGAATTTTTACAGATTTACAATTATAAGGATATGCAATCTAAACTAATTCTTAATTCTAGCAGAATATTGACAGAATACATCAAACCATAATTATGTATGAAATTTAAGGTATAGAATCGACAATCTTCTGTGCATAGTGTTAGTGTTTACTATTCTGTCAATTTCCAACAGACTACACTTTATTGATATCTCAACATGGTGAACTTTCACTATTAAAGTAATCATTTTCAATGGTTATTAATTGAAATTCCTAATTTCTTTGGAAAATACTTCTACTTCATTGTTCTGCAGTTTGTGAGAAAGCATTTACTCTACCTAGAATTCTAGGTGGAGTATTAAGGTATGCTCTACCTAGAATTCTAGGTAGAGCAATTATGATACTTTCTATAAAATTCTAATTGAAGTAATAAGGAATTATCTGAAGAAATTTAAGATTTTCAATTAGTATTTTGATGATGATGATTATGTCAGAAAGTCTCATGTTTGTATATAAATTCAAGTTATTTATGAATAGTTTAGATTGCCTTCATTCCCTAAAATTGTGGATGGAAAGTTTCAATGCGGAGGAAATTTTTGTTCATTTCAAAGATGGGAGATCCCTTCTATACTAAATATAAGTTGAGTGAAAAATTTCAGGAATCTTAGGAATCAAATCTTTTTTTATACTGAAAAAAGTTCAAATTTCTTGCATATAGATTTCATGTTGCTGACATTAAATGTACTACATCTTTTAATGTTTTAGCCATGAGATTATTTTTCAAGAACATTTGGATTTTTCTATATAAGGAAATTTATTTCAATTGTGGAAATTTTTCAAAAATATACTAGTGATGCGGAAAATGTAGAGAACTGAAATCTGCCATTCGGTGACATATTTTGAACATTGAGTTTTTGTTGAAAGTCTAATTGCTTATTTTCCAATGCAGAATATTCTTCAGTTTTTTTTTAACAGATTAGGAAGTCCATGAGTTATATGATACAAATTTTTTCAGAAAGATGTCATTTTAAATTCAATAAGTTCCTTAATGCCATTATAATTTTTTTATATGAAAACTGACAAGGTTGTCATAAAAACATACACATTGGTTTCTCCACAGAAATATGGAACTATATTAATAAAGGAAGAAACTTTTGCACACATTTTTCAGACATACTTTTCAGTGTGTAAAACTGATGACGAGATGAAATGTGGGTGAAACTTTTACTTCTCTTTATTCATTTAGTCCTTTGCAGTTACATCACAACTGTTTTTATTCATGATTATATTTAGAATCCAATTACATGAATATTGAATTTTTCAAAGTAAACTTTTATTGAATGGTAGGACTACTTTAATTCTCCATTCAATCAGGTTTATACAAATTTTTTGGTTCGTGTATTTGGATTTTTTTATAATCTCTATTAGCCAACTTTTCCCAAACTTCTGGGATTCTAAGAGGATTTTTTTGAAAGTAACATTTTAGAAAGTAAAGAAAGGGTGATCTGCATGTGATTATATTGATGCATTGATAGTTTTGTCATTTAATTCAAGAATTTGCTCATTCTATACTCTTGCTTCAATTCAATATTGATCTTCAATAATGGAGTTCCTATGTATTCATATTTATTTCAAAGGACGCAGAATTCTAGTTATGATGCAAAAAAAATTCAAAATTATAGCAGCCAAGTACCTATTGAAAATGCCAGTTATCTAGCTAGTGAAATACTCTTTCAAAAAAAAATTGAGGTTACACAAAATTTTATTGAAAACTTGCTGGAGGATATGGAATTGTCTAAGGTCGAAAATGTAAAAAATGAAATATTTTATCCAATGATTTTTATAAAAAGCTTTTACAGAGCCAGAAGCGAAATTACACTTGATAGCTTTCACTTTTACAGGGAATATAAAACCATAATCTTCATTGATGAATTTATATTGTCATAGAAATTTTGCATAATTTATCAGCCAAATTACACCATTTTCCGCTTTGAACCAGAACTATATCAAAGAAAGCTCTTTGATATCAGTTGAGTTTCAATTTCATAAGTGGTCATACTCATTGAGTGGGAGAGGTCTCGGTTAGTGACTCAATAAATTTATTTGAATTTTTTTGTTCAGAAAGCCAGATTTGTTACTCATTAAAAACATTCAATGTTGATCTGTTTCACTTTATAGTGGTTAATTTAAAGGTCCATGAACTCTGATGGCTGCCAGTATTTTGTCAGAGTAGCAATAGTTTGCTTAGGTAGAGATAGATATACTAAAACCAGTAATGTGATACATTTCCTCAAAATTACAAATTTACAATGATGTGATTGAATAATTAGAAATATTTCATAAAATATGAATAATGAATTACTGATAGCCTGTAATAACTCTTGATAGTATTTTAGTGTATAGTCTGACAATTTTCAATTGAATGTAACTCGTATACAAAATGAATTAAGATCTAACTGCAACAATGTTAAATATTAGAACTAAATTTTTACCGGGGTCATTTTTATTGTCTATGAGTCCGGTAAGAATTTAGTTTTTAACATTGTTGCAGTTACCTCTCGTTCAATTTATGAGTTACCTTCAATTGAAAATTGTCAGACTATATGTTGATTATAACTATGTATTGTAGCTAGGAAAAAAATCATGATATCAACAGTTTTGGAAAATCCTTAAGGGTATACAACTATATAAGAGCTAGTTTGGATATTTGGC
This sequence comes from Leptinotarsa texana, assembly GCA_015342105.1. Classification (NCBI taxonomy): domain Eukaryota; kingdom Metazoa; phylum Arthropoda; class Insecta; order Coleoptera; family Chrysomelidae; genus Leptinotarsa; species Leptinotarsa texana. Next base: position 8,617 of record WOGN01000525.1, read on the forward strand.
AGAGTGATTAACCCTAGTTTGTATATATAATTGCTTACAAAGACAAACTATTTTATTTTTTTGATGAAAGAACTATTATCTAATTGAATAATCCCCTAGGTTATGTGTCAATCCACAATCGACATAACATGTATGTTACGGGTATGTTACGAATTGCCAATACATAATTTTATTAGTTTCTCAGGTGTTGTACATACAGAGATTATAGAGTCTGTGAAAATGGATTAAGTTGGTGACATTTTTTATGGGAAGTTTGTTTTATATGAATGTTTTGAAGCATACAGAATCGGTCACTTTCTCAAATTATAAATTTATAATTTGGGATTTCGATTTGGTATGTACCATTGACTAAATTTTGTACAAAACATAATTTTCCATAGACAAGTCACTGATACTGAATAACTGATTCCCTATAGATCTCTGTTCAATTGAAAAGAATCCACGATACTTGTAATATGAAATAAACTACTCATAAGGGCATTTGTCTTGCATCTCTACATATCTAACTAGGGTTAATTACTCTTGTCAAAATTCAGATTATGGTTTTCAGGCTGTTTTTTATCATTTCTTTTAGGGAATGTTATATTCAATTATGTAATTAAAATACTACCAAGGATGACTTGGGCCTTGAAAATTTTGTTTTTCATATTTTATGTAGTAGTTCAGAATGTCACTCAATTGTGTTCATTTACAACATACTTTATTGTTGTAAGTAAATTTGAAGCAATTTATTGCATTATTGATGAGTACTTTCTGCCTTTGAAAATGACAACTCTGGCAATTTGTGAACTTTATTCATTCAATATTGGCTTGCAACCACTATAGACTGGAATAGACCCCATATGCTTACTGTTGCTGTTTTCATTAAGAGTTGAGTAATAATTCCTGTTATCTGAATGTAAAAATTCTAAATTGGATATTTTGTCATTGATGGGATTTTACTTTCATTTCCCATTTAAAGTTGGTTTTGACCTATTTAAAATTTTTAATTTATGAAATTGAAATTCTATTTGTATCAAAGTAAAGTATTAAATGATGGCCGTTTCTAATCTTATTGAATTCTTCAGAGCTCTTAACAATGAATTTTATGAAACGTACCTACCAGAAACTTTGTCATGTTTGAACGGTGTGAAAAGTAATAATGAAATACTAGTGTTTCCATGTTGAAACTAACTAAATTTAAAAATCATCGGACGTGTGATTTTTCTTTAAATTCAGTGTTTAAACATGAAAACATTTTTTTTCTTGAGCAATTTTATTATTACAGCATTGGAAGATCACAAGTTACAAAGTTTGGCAGGTATGCTTAACAAAATTTATCATTACAGAGCCCTGTAGAGTTCTCTCTTATATGAAATGCTAACAGGAAAATCATTTTTTTTTCTAACATAATTTGATTCTTCTACCCAACAATCCTGCTAGCATAATGAACTTGTCAAAAATATCATCGCAAGATACTTCCTTGGCAATTTTTGAACTGACAATTCTATATGTTCCCCCATTATTTGAATTTTACTATTTTGGTGGTATTTTCTCAACATTTCCATTAGTTCGACTAGATTATTTTAATTTTGAATTTGTAAGATTGAATCTCTGAGTTGAAAATTTTAATTCGTTCAGATTATCTCATCTTGGTTTAATACATTTTGTCCAGTACTTGACTTTATTAAATTAATCATTTCTGTAGTTTCTTATTTTACTGTGGCTATTTGGTGGTTTGAGCAAAGCTGTTGGATGTTTTTTTAGATGAGACCACCTTCAACTTTCTAAAACTACCAAAAAGCCACAATCGTGAATTATGGGCACCAGAATTTGACATACAACCACTATCAGATCAGTTGGGGGGCCGTCTTCGAAAATATTCCGCTAAAGTTGTTTCAGCTGCTCTAGATGCCATCCTAAATGGCGGTGTTACAGTGACACAAGCTTCTTTAGATTATAAAATTAAACGTACTAGTTTACAATTCTATTTAAAAAAATTGAATATCAAGTTGAAACCTCAGGTGTGATATTAGTTCCTCTATTGAGGATATATTGGTTGGGATATTGAAAACCTTTTTTGTTTTTGCCTGTACTTGATGGAGGTGTATATTTTTTGTCATCAATTTGACTCCAATTGGCCTGCAATAAAGAAAATTTAAGCAAGCCAATTTGAATAATTGGCTATAGCTGTGTCTGACTCGAAATTGATGAACATTTTGTCTAGAGATAAACATTACGAAAGTTATACACTGCATTTTAAAAATATATCATATGTTCTGCCTAGTAAATTAACTTCAAAAATGTTACTTTGGAAACGTATTTATCTTTATGTATCAACTAGTATTATGTTGCTATATCGCTGCTGTTCCAATGTTTTGACAGAATCTGAATCAACGAACTTGGGCGTGCGCAGCATTATAGAACAGTGCTTTAAAAAAATGTTCTACAGCGCCATCTAGTGGCGAGTTGCAGAAAAATTGATAGCCTAAAAACCTTCTCTATGAAAAATACTTACATGTCAAATTTCATCACTATCGGTTGAGCGATGTAGAGTTTATCACTTACCAACCAACAAACAAACATCCATTTTTATACAGTAGATTATGATTGGTCATAGTTATTTTGGTATTCGGAACACTCGGTGTCTCTGAGCTCTACTTGAATTGTATACATCGATGGATTGAATGGAGAAATGGTTATATACCCAGTGTTATTTATATATTAAGCTAACCTTGTGAAAGGTGAGAAGGTTAAATCATGATTGGTCATGATATTCTAAGTGGAGCTGTTGAAACAGTATTTTTGGGATATGAGCTTACTTTTGTATAGACATAGACAACATGAAACTTTGGGACCATTTTATTAATAAATTTAATTATCATCAAATATATTTTATTGATTTTTTTTATTTTGTTTTGTAAATTGATGGAGTTATGATTGGTCATGACTGATACTTAAAAGATATTTTCCCAATTCATTGTATCGTGATTGGTCATGATTGATGGTTTTGAGATTGTGTTCAATTAGGAAAAGGTAAAAACTTTATTAGACAAACAAGATTCTTATCATATACGATCCTGATCATTTCTATATTTATCCCACTAGGAGATAACAAAAAGGATGTATATGTTCTTCCCCTGTATTGGCTTATTTTACATTGAGATATTGACTTCACCTGATATCTCCATCTCTTGATTTTTTTGAAATTCCATTCATATTATTCGATAAATATCCGAAACTTTATTCTGAAAAATTGAAACATTTTTAGTTGAATTTAATGAAATCCACACATCATGTTTGCAATAGTTTGTTAATGTAAATGGAGAGGTGGGTTCATGATTGGTCATGAACCTGAAATATGATCAAACTTTCATTGTATTGTCTTTGCAGTAGTTTGTACTTCATTCATGTATTGACGATCTTTTTTTAATTAAAAAGTCAAAACCGAAGTGAGTGAAATAACGTCTCCAAACTCATTGCCGGAAAAATCGAAGAAGAAATATGAAGCGGTTTACAAGGCTTTAATGGATTGGCGAAACTTCCAGAACATCTATACATTCTCTGAGTCAGATGTTTTAACTTATTTTGAACAGTTATCTAAGAAATATAAGTCTTCCTCATTATGGGCAACATATTCAATGTTGAGAAGTACTCTCAATATTAACGATGGTGTCAATATAGAACATTATCCTAGATTGCGGGCATTTTTAAAACGCAATTCTAAAGGCTATAAGGCAAAAAAATCCAAACTGTTTACACCAGAAGAAGTAAATAGATTCACAAATGAAGCACCCGACAATAAATATCTTGCAATGAAGGTAAACATTTGGAAAATTCCAACTTCTGATGCATAACATGAGTCTTTTTTAAGGTGGCATTGATTTTTGGAGTCCTGGGGGCTTGTCGTGCAACTGAACTTCATTTATTGAATATTGAGGACATTCAAGACCTTGGATCAGCTCTATCAGTCAATGTTTCAGATCTTAAATCAAAAGGTTTTCGAAAATTCGTGATAACGGATTTTTTTTATAAAGTCTGCAAAAGGTATATGGACCTACGTCCACAACCTGCATGCCGACCATTTTTTCTACAATATCGAAACGGTGCGTGCAGTAGACAAAAAATTGGTATAAACAAATTTGGAGCAATGGGGAAGCAAATAGCAACTTTTTTGAAACTTCCAAATCCAGAGATGTATACAGGACACAGCTTTCGAAGTCGTTATCCTGTTTCTACCTCACTAATGTCTGAAATATCCACCCATTAACGTATATGTATCAAGAAATACATTTTGTACAGAAAATGAAGTATTGATAGTTTGCGAAAAATATCACTTCCATCAATAACTCAATGTAAATAATTTTCATTTTCTGTCAGTTATACAATAGTTTAATTATGAACAAGGCTGTACATAAGAGGAGTTGAATGTATTTCCTGGCTCTTGGCCGAAATTTGTAATAATTAGAAATGGTTTTATTTGAATACAAATTCTTGAGGAAAGTTAATTGCATGTGTTTCTTCAGAGGAATAAAGTATTTTGACAGTTCAATGACTACAATATATGTGTACATATACATTCAGAGTAAATGTCACTGGAAACTGTAAAAGAGCTGCAGTAAAATTTTTGAAATTTTCAGTTTAAATCATTAGAAAATATCTCATTTTGAAAATTTCGAAAACGGCCTTTGAAAATTTTGGGTGTCAAATTTGTGGTCTCGGTATTCTAATGGACAATTACAGGTTTCGGTGGTTGGCATATGGGTAATCAAAGTCAAGATGAAGTATTTTTGGCCGCACAAGAGGCCGTAGGTGCTCATCGAGATTCACAAGGTAAGATTTTTGTTTCAATTGTAAAAACTTGCCTAATGTCTTGAGTCAATACAGCTCTGTTTTTAAACCATGTAAATGTATGTTTGAGTCAAGTCGATAGGCAAGTTTAAAACGCTTGCACATGGTATGGCAAAATTCAACACCCGAGTTTCCAGTCTCTGGTTCTTAACATTTATTTTTTTCTAACTTGGTAGCATTTGGTTTCCTTATATATTGCTTTCCACTTTTTAGCTTTTTTGGTGTAGTGGCTCGTAGTTTAGTTTCTCCAATATACCCTTCTCCCTCCATGAAGAAATCGTCGCCAGTGTCTTAATTCGATTTGGAGGTTGTCTTCGTTTTTTTATTATTTCAATGGATTCATATAGGAATGTTATTCTGAAAATACTATGCATTTATACTGTTGAATGCACATTACATTTATACTGATAAATGTAATTGAATTATTTCAAACCGATGGCATTCATACTGTTGAATGTGGTATTCATACTTGTAATCACTTTTTAAATATTTTGGAAATTTATTTGTGGTAATTATGGTGTTGCTGTGGTTTTCCATTTCCAGAATGCCATTGGTTTTCAAGATGTCGTCAAAAGGTAAGAAGGGGGAGAACGGAATTGAAACCAAACTGTTTCCTTAGTGCTGTTTTCGGTTTGTTGATTGTGTTTCTAGGGTGACTCTATCTATTACAGGTACAAACTGTTTTATTACCTTACATAAAATGGTTTGTAGTTGTTGGGATACGTTATCTAAGAAAATTCAAAATTATTGGGATTACTGGAATACATTTTGGTTTTAAACCGGAGACTGTGATGTCTCGGTGTTTTTCAATTGCAGATTCTCCCGCTTGTTACATTTATTTTTATTTTGTATCATTTACCCACCTCCAAATTTGAAAATTTTGCCATACAATTGCAAGCGCTTTGTGTTTGGGTTTTGTAATTTGGCCTGGACAAACGATATTCCACATTGTTTCTAATATATGTGGTAATTGTTGAATTGTTTCATATGTTGATTAGTCTTATGTCGAGTATCGTTTGTACTGCGTCCCGTACTTATAATGTTGGCCTTCTATCTCATGTATCTTTCAACTTTTGGTCTAACATGTATTTTATCATGTGTGCATGCTTTACAGTTGTATACATATTGTACATTGTTTTTATTTGTTTATACATGGCTAAATTTAGTCTTGTATTTTATACTGTGTTCATCATTGCTCTGAATCTATTATATAATTGATAGATTTTGAAGTATTGATCACATGATTGAAATATTGGTGGTTCTTTCCTTACCAATATTTTTTTTTCATGTGTAAGCATTGCATGATTTCATGTAATGCAAGTTATGTTATTACATACATCTGTGTGTAATGAAATTTAGGTGCCTCTTGATATCATCGAAATTCCAGTGAAAAATGATTTTGAAATATCAAAATCATTTGCAGACGACATCATTATGTTCAGGGTTTTGCAGTGTGACATGTGAATTTCAAGTTGAAATTCACAAAAAAATTTACTCAGCTAGTGAGATACTATTGATCAGCATTTCTGATCAATAATTTGTGATTGTGTTGCGAGCGGAACTCCCTTGACAAATATTGAAGGAAAAGTTCTTATTACCATTAGTTTATTAACGTTGGCTAATAAGACTTCTGGAAAATATTTGCCTTGATGCTCCATTCTGTGTACTGTTGCATTTATCAACTCAATGGTAGTTTTTTTTGTGAATATCTTCTCGAAAACTATTATTTCATGTAGCTATGCGTCTATTTAGTCACATAGTGAGGTATTCTTGATTATAACTACTAATATTTCAGGAAAATATTAGTTACCTGCTAAAAGTACTCTGGATTGAAATATTTGTAGCTGTAAATAGTTCTTTACAGTGAGTTAAAATTCATGTGTTGGATTGTACCTTTCGATTAGAACAATTTCGATTGAAATTGTTCTTGTTGAAAGATGGTGGTACTACCTATTTATTAGATTATGTCTATTCCATGTAATTTTACATGGAAAAGTGTTTGAAAAATAGGTTTCTTTCTAAGTAATATATGATTTTCTGTAATTGCCCCTGTAGCTGTATACGTATTTGTATACAGCGAGGTAAATCCAATTTATCCCAATGAATAAATTGAAAATATTTATTTTCTGCCATTGCACTTGTAGCTGTATATGTATTTGTATACAGTGAGGTAATTTCAATTTATCAATTCCAATGGATGCATTTAAATATTTTGTAGCTGTATATCTTATACAGTGAGGTATTATTAATAATTTCAGGTATTATAAGGTTTTCATTTATTTTGAAAAACTTGTAATGGTAGCTGTATACTTTTTGTGTGCAGTGAGGTATTATTTCAACTAATCTTGAGAGAACAATTTAAAAAAATTACTTTTTTTAGTAGTAGGATTGAAGATGACACCAAAAAAACTAAATTAAAAGTGCGATCTCTGCATTTCACTATCGAGTTAGTTTTTTGTGAACTTTAATTCTACCACTTATCTACATTCAATTGCTTGAAATTTTACCTGAATTTAAATGAATTTTGACTTTCTTTGGAACTTTAGTAATGGAGCTTGATTTTGAGGCGACGATCGGAACCTCCAATCAAACTCTTTTGCCAAATGTCCGCTAGTTGCCAATATTTTCAACTTCTACGTCGTTAACTTTTGTAAAGAAACTGGCGTTTTGTTAATGGGATTTATTGAGTAGAGGGCCAAACAAACTCGTCAACATTTTCAATTTCAGTAATTGGTTCTATTTGAAATATCATTTATTCCATTGGGAACCTTCTATTTTGTATATTGTTCCAAGCTTATTATACTTCATTAATATGATTGGAGGAATATACAGAATACTGGAATTGATTAGGCTACTATAAAAAATGATTGACCTATTTATGGCTTCTTTATGGCTGTGATTTCATTACAGACCCGTTGACTTACAAGTGTTTTCGATGTGGAAAATATTCAGTATATTACACTTTGGAAAGACACCTTTGCTATGAATGTGGTGTTGCTGGACAGTTTCATTGTGACATTTGTTCAGAAAAGTTTTCAAAACGAGATATTCCTATATTCTTGAAAAACTGTTCAATCACTCTCTTAATACAGTTTATTACATTTTTCCAAATTTTTCGGGAATCTTGAAAAAAATAACAGGTATCATTTATATGATATTTGTTATTTTCGTAGTAAGCAGGTCGATTATTTCCTATAAAGAAATGATCGGACTGGGTGGAGGTGGGCCCTTTTTTAATTTTTTTATTTCGAGTTTGAATTGAGAAAATTTCAGTAGTCAACTTATCATTGGAAAAATATGACGTCGGATGCTCCATTTTATCTATCCTTCATCCCATTTCCCGCATTATCCTGTCATCTATTTATTATATCTAGACTGTGTCGAAACTGAGTGAATATTTTTCGAGTTATTTTTTTCATTACTTTCTCATCTCAGAGGAAATAAACTTTCCCACATAATTAATATCATTTCATCATAATGATTTTCTGAAAATAATGAATACTTATTTTTGTCACACTCTTGATATAGTCCTATTAATGATCTCCTTTTTTGTTCCTAACAAAATCATGATTGGCGAAGCTGTCCATCCATGGTCCCTGGGTTTGCTGCGTCAATAACTTGTGAGTATATTTTTTATCATTTACTAAATTGATTTTTTGAGTGACAGTGGTCTCACTAACATCGAAACTTTTGCATTTGAAAATTGTTTGTTCATTCACATTGTCACAAATATTTCAGTAGTTTTTTGTGCTTTTTAGAGTTTTGTTGAAGTTGAGCAAATTTTTAAGTAAGTGATTCTCACGAATACTTCTAAATTTGAAGCCTTTGCAATTGCTCTTTTCTCAACTTTCTGACTCTTCACCCATTCTGCAAAATACGAGATATCTGTAATTGACCTCAATTCCATGCAAAATTTTCAGGAAGTCGTATTATTTTTTTAAATACGTATGATTTTATTTAGTCCTGACAAAATAATTGGTTTGCCTTGATGAAGTATCAGTTGTAGGTGGTGCGCGTGAATGAAAACGAAAATCGAAGTTATTGATTTTAATTTCACAAAAAAATTGATATCATCCTTTTCAATGTACAAATTTAACGAAACCTTTTGGCAACTTACCTTCGATATTTATTACTGGAGTTTAATCCCAACACCAAATTATTATTTTAACACCTCGATGCGTGTTTCAATCATCTAGTGATCGATTATCTTCAAGAGGACATTTAATTTTCCTTGGTGATTGGAAAACGTGTCGAAATGTTTAAACTGTTTGATGTTCGGATTAGACTGCAGTAATTTTCATTACTACACCAAAGGTTCCAAACGGTGCATCACACGAACTCATCTTGAGTTTTCATTGCAACTTTCCTAGATTTTAACATACACCAGCTACAAGTGGTGACTTATGACAACTAATCTAATTTTTAACATCAGGCCTAGAAAAATCATACATTTTAAGAGGTATCCTAGGATTTCCCAAAAATTTGGCATGGCTTGCAATCTATAATATACTATTGAGAAACATCGGAAATTATGAATATTTTACGCCTCTCGGGTATTTTCTGAAGCTGGACCTCAATATTCCTTCTCTATTGTTACAGACTAACCATTTCCTGCTTATTCACCTTCGCGTGTGGCAAAAGAAGACAAATGAATTATTTATTTTACAATGTTATTGACAAAAAAAATGGTAATATATATTTTTACAAATCCATCGATTTTAATTTGAAAACTCCCCCCTAACGTGTTTTGATTTGTCCTAAGTTGATGTTTGGTCAAGAAAAGAAAAATGGAATAGAACATTGGAATCGCTAGTACAGCAGTATTTATTTCCAGGCGGTGGAAATTGGTTTCTGCAACATATTGATCCTGATTCAACAAATGGTTTTCCTTGCTCCAACTGCGGGAAAATCTACAAACATCGAGGAAACATGCGCAGACATATGGTTTATGAGTGTGGAAAAATGGCTCGATTCCAGTGTTCTTTCTGTGACAGAAAATTTCATCAACAATCGAATCTAAAGAGACATTTCGATAACAAACATACTATGCTACCAAAATTTAGCAAGAGTATAACTGTTTATAGAACTAGAACAGTTTCTCAAACACTCTAATAGGTCTTGTTATAAAATCTAGTCAACGTTACCAAAAACATTCATGATTTTTCTATAGAAAAAAAGTAATGAAAAGGCATTTGAAATAATTGAAAGTATGTGTAAAGAAGTGTGATTTCTAGGACTTCATCGAATCTTACTAGTCTTGTAAACTACAAACACTTGAGTACCAGTTAGCCAAGATATAACTGGAATAATTTTCAATTCATAACACTTGCCTAACTATATATTTACTCATTCTAGTCAGTGTTTTGTGTGCCATATTTTTAATCAGTAATTTATTCAAGTAGTTGCCTTGGTAGTTTCAGTTCCTAACTTTAATAGCTGTAGTAAGGCAAAAATATACCAAAGATTTTCCAAAACTTTTTTCAATTATCGAATGGTGATGAATGAGGCACATTGCAGTAAGTATGACATTTACATATTTTTTTAGTCGAATCTTCGATGTTCTGTGGCCTTATAGAAATGATATAATCATCTGAAAAACTGAATTGGATTAAGACTCGTTTCGCTACACAATTGCTTCCTCGGCTGAGTTACTGTGCACCGAAATGTGTCTTTAGTAAAGTTGACAGTAATATCATGATAGTGAAGAAATTGTTTTAAAATATTTTTCAAAAAACTAATTGAATTTCAACTGGAAAATTATTTCTTCAAGAATTTCGATAAGTTCCCAATTTATATTAGAGGCTTGGATTTCGGCATACTCTTCATTTTTTTCGCCAATTAACCAAATATTTTGATTTGATTTACTTGAAAGTTATTCATTAGAATATTTTCTCGAGTTATTAATTGAGTTTTATTTTTTAAGATACAAATTTTCTTTGGATATTATTATAAACTTAGAAATGGAGAATCATATTGGATTGGTTGAATAGTTCAAATTGCTAAGAAACATTGAAATGGGAGATTGTGTCCGAGATCCAAGTATTTCAGAAGAGAACTTTGCCAGAAATTCAATTATTACATCTTTCACTATTATATGCCTTTGAAATGCATGTTATTTCATTCAATTGTTGCGGATTAAGGCCTTTTGAGGTAAGTAAGACATTTTATTTATTAAGGTTTTCAATTTTTTTAACTCTAATGCGGCTAATTATCTACTCGAGAAGTTACACTATTAGGAAATTTTTGAATCATTTGCAGTACATAAGAGAAACTTGCAACTAATTCATTGAAGAATTGTATGAGAGCAATGAGAAGCACATGAAAAATATCTCAAATATGATTTTTCTGATTTATCTCATTTTTTTTTGTATGTGATTACTAGAAATTTTCCTTGAAAAAAAAACTACATAAATTTAGATTACGGAATTGAAGTAGAAGCCTAACTGAAACCTGTTGAATTCAACGAATAATTTGACCTATTGATGTTGCAGTTTTTCAATTTGTTGAGGTGTTTTAAAAGGTGTTTAAAGCCTATTGGTGGTAACCAATAGGCTTGTTATTATCAGTTTCAAATAAAGTCTGTTTGAAAAATATTTTTGCACATATGAATAAATAATTCAGAAAGACGTGAGGAAATATAAAATTGAGTTCATGACAATATTTAAAACGAAAACTTTTTCCAATCACCAGGAATCCAATATCTTCGACGCGTGTTTCGACAACCAATTTTTTGCATCTTCAGTTGTCTTGAACTACTGGAGATTCAACTTGGCGCCTTCAGTTTTTTCAACTCCTGGAGATTCAAGAGTAATGCATTTCTGGTATTTGGGAAAAGCGCTTGTTTTTAGATTTATCTACGTCAAAGGTACCATCAATTTAAATATGATTTGTATGCATTTATCTATTTAACTTTGATATTGTTGCTTCGAGATACTGGAACGCTTCAAGGAATGATGAAATTTTTTGTTGAAAACACTTTAAACAATCTCCGATACATTTTTTTCTGAGATACTAAAACACTTCAAGAAATGAAGAAAACTTCAAACATTATATGTTAGGTATCTTTTTCTTTAAATAAATCGATAAATAAAATTAATAAATTTTATATAGCTATTGGGAATAAAAGCGTTTTGGTTTTCTACCCATCCTCAAGTAAAATTTAACAAACTTTCGAAGAAGTCATCAGTACTAAGACATACTTCCTTTTGAAAGTCTGGAAATTTATTATTCTGAGGTCTTTGAATTAATCGGGGCTCATTAAACTTTTGCTACTGATAAATTTGGAGCCCGGTGAAATCTTACAATATTTTCATAATGGAGTTTTTTATTCGGGGTCAATTTTGATTTATCTTTCAATATCCTTTGGTTTTTTGCGTGAAAATTGCCATTTTTCATATTTTCAAGATAGAACTACGATGGGAAAATCGCAGTGTATGAGGAAAAATTTGTCCATTTTCAAATCTACTAATTAAACGGATATGGTGATACATAACTGAAGTAATCAAAAAGGCTGACATATGTCGGATGAGTGTTCTTTGAAACGATTTTCGATAACTCGCTTATATATGAGATATATGAAATAGCTGTAACGAAAAATATATCGGCCAAGCTTAACAAGTCGAAATGTTTCGAAGAACACGTAGGACATGTCTGATTCTGAAAACCAGACAATTAAAATGTTTTGGAGAACGGCCACAGAATGAACGCACGATGTCTAAAATTATTGCGATTGGAACATGACACCAGACTTCTGGATGTACAAAGTCAATAACAATAACCAAGGTCGCATTGCAAACATTCCATTGTTTATATGAATGATTGATAAATTTAACGGGTCCTTTCTCGAGAAGATTTTCCGCCAATTTCTTCCCGGAATCATTGGTGTTTGAATCACTTTTGAAGTGTTCTGGTGTTTAGGTGCAGGTCTTGTTTCTGGTTCCTAAAGGTTCAAGTTCTACCTGCTCTATAGAAAGTCACAATTGTCTCTAATCTGGATTGTGAGCAACAAAGGAATCGGTTTTGTCTAACCTGTCATTGACATCTCTTTATTAGTCTTTGTTGAATAAACACTGAATTACCTGGACCAGCAAAGTCTACCAGAATAGGTCCATTTCGAAGCATTAATATGTTTTTCGAAGTATGTTTGTTACTAAACAATTGTTAGCACTATGGCGGGCATAAGTTGCCTGACAAGACTTACAGGTCGGTGTCGTCTGAAGACAGTTCGTCCCGACTTTGTTTTGAAGATGATAAACCAGAAAAGCATGTGAACTGAAGTTTTAAACTTTCACGGTCGGATGCAAAAAAGAAGATATTAGAACATCTGGGCCATAGAAGTCCAAGAAACAAACGCGCACCCAGGCAGGCCTTTGTTCATCTTACTTACCTGACAGATAGGAAAAATTCTTGCGAAAATCTCAAAAATTATTGTGGGACCATAATTATTGTCAATTCACCGGTGAAAATATACGAGTAGATACAGGTGGTTTCAAGTATTGAATAGGAATATTCAATAATTTTTTGAAAGAATTTTTTTTGAGATATACAGGGTGTAGCATAAGTACGTTGAAATTTTCAGGTGACGTATTCCGGAGACAATTGTAAAAAAGTCTATATAAATTTGTGACTGAAAATGCTTGGTTTCGGAGATGCAGGGTGTTGAAATTGAATCTTTAGTCGTTTCTTCAAAATAATTTTCACAAAAAATATTTTGTACGAAATTTCGTACCCGAGATTTTTTGGCGTGGGGAATCATAATTCAGTATTAATTTTCACGTGACATCTAGAGGGCGCTGCGTACGCTATCATTTCAAATTGCCCTAACTTTTTTGACAAGAAACTTGGTACTTTCGGATCTCGTCAAAATAAACAACTTCTAAAGGTTGATGAAAATAACTGAAATTGCAAAAAACTTGTGACAACCATGTATTGACCCTCCGTAGGTCTCGTCGGTGGTTCTAGTCTGAACCATGAATGCATTGCTGGACTTCACACTCTAATCGACCAGCCTGCGCAAGGCGATGACATTTTTCCTTACGAAGAGGCAATCTATGATATTGACAATCCACGAATATCAAACGAGGATTCTCAAAGCGATCAGTTACAAAAGCCAAGCTTCCACATTGATTACCGAAGGAGATTCATCCAGCCTTTCTCTACAGCTTTCACTGTTAGGCAACAACTGAAAAGCAAGGCCCAATAACTAAACATTTGTGATCCAATATCAGACCGATCAGCCTTAGGTTTCATCATTGGTACTAGGCTGAACTATTAATGTATTTCTGGACTCAAGTGTCCTTAACGGGCAAGCCTGAGTGAGTAGAAGCGATGATATATTTCCTTATAAAGACGGCCATCCATGGGATAAACAGAAGACTAAATGCATGATTATCAAATATGAATAGGGTTGTCCAAGGCAGTCAGCCAAGCAGCTTTTACTGCAAGGCAATTAGTTGAAGCTAGAGCCCAAGACTACGGAAAACTAAAACTACGTATATCAATGATGAGCGAGACTTCCATCTGTTACATTGGAAGGGCAAGCTTTGTAATGCATACGAGGTTCAGCCTAGCACCCCTGGTGTCAGATCATGAAGACTTTGTTTTTGGTCTCTGATTTCAATCTCTCATGATAGTGAAAGGAATGGGTTTTCAAATGTTGTGGTATGATGTGAACTGGCCCTGTTTCGAAAAAAAATCTGGCGAATTTTTGTATATTTGGGTTAGTTGCGACTTGTTTATTTCGTTGGTTGTAATATCAGTCTTACTATTTATATTAGTGTTACAAAGTGAATGTTGTATTAGTTTGCTACACTTGGCAGAATCAAGTCGCTGGAATTGCAAAAACTGCTTCTCAAAAGCTTGGGACACTGCCCCGAAGTAGGAAACTGTACACACCTCAGTAACAACGATAACGCACCATTTCACAAGGCCATCACTGTTAACGAATTTCTGACCAAAAACTTTTCGAACAGCCACCGTATTCACCTGATGTGGCCCTGGACGATTTTTCTTTTGCCAAAATTCGAAATACCATTTCAAAACACCCCTTTTCTGTCGATATATGACATATACTAGAGAATTCGCAGCAAGTACTGAAGTTGAATCCAAGAAATATACCGATGGTATATATGTAATATTTTGAAAGGGGTCTACTTTTTGCTTTTCATTGAGCAATCTCCGGTACTTTTTTGACATTGTAAGTTCTAATAACTTTTTTCGAGATCAATTGCCCTAACACCAAACTGATATTTTTGCACTCGACGCGCGTTTCGCCAACAAAGTTAACATCCTCAGGAGAAGAAAATTGATACCTAGTCCTGGTTAATCCTTATATACTAAAATTTGTTACCTGGGGTTGTATACCTGAAG
>WOGN01000526.1:0-23805 GCA_015342105.1 Leptinotarsa texana
CTGTATTGCCCAACATGCGCCAAACTAACTGACTGTTAACAAGTATAGCTAAGGCACCAGTCAATATAATAAAAACACTGATGATCTTCAACAAGACTCGACCTCTAACGGAAGCAAGAAACTCTTTCGAAAGTTCGAAATAGATGAACATTTAAATCTAGCAGACCACTATTATAATGAATATTACTGGAGTTTTTTCCCAACACCAAATCGTTATTTTCAAACCTCGACACGTGTTTCGATCACCAAGTGATCGTCTTCAAAGAGGAAAAAACTCCAGTAATATTCATTACTATACCAAAGGTTCCACAGTGCATCATATGTACACTATTATAATATTCATCACCGTGGTTCTGGCGTTGAATTTGGTCATTATTACGCCTTGGTCAAAAACAAAACGGACTGGTTTAAGTTTGACGATAGTGTTGTCACGAAGTGTTCTGGCGAGCGCCAATGAATTTTTATTGTTATTTTTATTTTTATCGTTGTTTTATTGAAAAAAAATTATTAGAAATTTTATATGAATGGTTACAAGTGATGTAAATTTATTTATTCAATACAAAAGCAAATGTCTAGAAAGAACATAAAAAAATGCCATGACGAATATAAAAGCGTTATAGATAAAAACCCCTAATTGAGAAAAAAATTAAAATTACTCGTATGCATGCGAATATCTTAGTTAAAAATGTATATTTCACAAATTTGGGGGACGAGTTTTGCTTACTGTGAAAGAAGATATTACTATCAAAGTATTTATTATTTTAATGCTTTTATTATTAGAAAGTATGTGAGTTTGTTTTTCATTGCTATTTCAGAGTGTTTAGTGTATGAAGATGAATATTAAGTTTTTATCAGAGTATAGTACATTTTCTTTCTTTATAAAAATAAATTTTGGAGAATTGGTAAAGAAATCTGCTCAATTTCTTGTTACATAGAAGTGTGACAACTATCACCAAACTTAAACCAGTCCCTTTCGTCTTTGATCAATGCGTAATAATGACTAGATTCAACGCCTGAACCACAGTGAACATGAAAATTATAATAGTGGTCTGCTAGATTGAAGCGCTCATCTATTTCGAACCTTCGTAAGAGTTTGGTGCTCTTTTGGTGCTTTTTTTGAGATCAATTGACCTAACACCAAAATGATATTTTTGCACTCGATGCGCGTTTCGCCTACAAAGTTAGCATCCTCAGGAGAAGAAAATTGATACCTAATCTAGTCTGGTTAATCCTGATATACTAGGTATATTAACTATATACTAGGTATATTAACTATATACTAGGTATATTAACTATATACTAGGTATATTACTTTGTTGGCGAAACGCGTGCCGAGTGCAAAAATATCAGTTTGGTGTTAGGGCAATTGATATCGAAAAAAATTATTCAACTTTCACACCAAAATTTCCAATCTCATCGTTAATCAGTGTTATTATTAGATTAACTGGTGCCTCATCTATACTGGTTTTCTTATAATAGTCAATTAGTTTGGTGCATGTTTGACAATACAGATTACCATCACTTGTTAAAGTTTCATTTTTAGATGATTTAACAATAATCTTTGCACGGACTGGTTATTAGTCATATTAGAAAACGCTAGTTGAAGTTCCAGAAAATCACATACATTTTTGCCACCTCTTGAACATTTGCTACGAAGTAAACAAGTGAGGATTTTTCCAGCAAAAGATTTACAAACACAAGACGAGATACACTGTACGGAATCATTCAATCCAGAGAGGCCAGGAGTATTGATTCGACTATTGTTTTGCTCACGAAGAGTATTCAAAAAGAACCCGAAGAATTTGGAACAATCCTCTTGTTGTCCTAAAGAGTATCTAGTGGACTTCAAAGACTTCCAGAGTAAATCGGTTGGTGGGAAAGATGATACATTCTTACGAAACTGCAACTGCATGAACAATTCTTTTATTTCTAAACTCAAACAATGCAAATCAAGCTCAAAATCAAGTATTATTAACAAAACACTCGTTTTTG
This sequence comes from Leptinotarsa texana, assembly GCA_015342105.1. Classification (NCBI taxonomy): domain Eukaryota; kingdom Metazoa; phylum Arthropoda; class Insecta; order Coleoptera; family Chrysomelidae; genus Leptinotarsa; species Leptinotarsa texana. Next base: position 1,993 of record WOGN01000526.1, read on the forward strand.
AAAAATGACACCAGATCTTCTATAACTGGAAAATAAAAATCGAATATAATTTCAAAACATACCTATGCTACTTATAATTGTGTATCTATAGAATCGACCAATGAAGTTACAAAATCAAACCATTACGAACTCAATTTTAATCAATTAACTCCTAGGATGGTAGTTTCTGTATTTGGTCGAAATTAAAATGAAACAAGTTCAAGATCAAGATTACTCGGGAAACTTTCATTGAAATTAAGTAGATAGTAGATAGTAATAAATAAAATGGTAGATAGTAATAAATAAAATAGTAAGATTAACGATATTTTCTTGAAAATAACATACAAATAACAACAACTAATTTCCTAGATAAGAGAGAAAAGCACACAGGCATATACCCATAAAATGTAAATGATGAGACTTAAGACATTATATTCATTATTTTAAACGGTGCCACTGACCTCGATTTCAGAAATATTGATGAAATTCTCTTCTGGTTTTTTGTTTGGTCGACCGATTCTTCAATGAAAGTCCATCGGATTACTTATTTTCCGGCGACCAGTTTTGTTTGATCTCCATTGTTTGTCTAGTAATTTCAATCAATCGATTTCCTTTTCAGATTTAATGACGTTCGAGATTAAATTAATTAGAAACTGGAGATAAATGTACATCCAAGAATGAAAGTGGAAAATGAGAACTTTACTTTAATGTCAAATGCAACTTTCAAGTATTCGATGAGAAAATCTAATCTAGTAGGTCGTGGCTCGATTGGTATTGTTCAAAAATATATTGTTTTATGCATGCATCTTAAATTAATACAATTTCATTGATGAAAAAATATGTTAATTTCCTGCCTGTCAGTTTTATTGCCTTCCGTAGAAATGTTTCATCAAAAGTAATTTAAGACCGCAAAATTATATCAAAATTGTATATTTCCTTTTTTAACGAATTTTGTTAATTGGCAATACCATGACAGCAACAAGCAACATACATGATATGATACAGGGTGATTCAAATTCGATCCTCAGCATTGAGAATTCGGAATCAATGAGAGATACAAAGATGGTTAAATTAGGGCAAATTTGTGTATTTACCTGACTAACAATATGCCGTTGAGAAAGTTCTGAAACTCCGAGTATATCCGGAAAAAACAGAAATTTCGGAAAATGGTTTTTATTGTTTTCTGGCTTTATTTTTTGAAGGATTCGAAAATTAATTGCACTTCCACGTTACCACTTTTTCCCTGCTACATAATGGTGTTTTCAGATTTGATATCCGACGTTTCGTTTTCCGGCCACCATCATCAACTTTATTTTTTCTTATGAGCACTACATTGGATTCTTTCTGCTTTGAATAGAATCAGATTTAACCTTTTCAATAATGTATCATAAGTTATCATTCTTTTTCGAAGAATTGGAGATATTGAAAAAAATGTATTCTAAATTTAACTTTCAATTTGTTACACTCAATGACATTTTGTTATTGTACAAGTCATTGAATTTCAGGCGAAAAATGGCTTTCACGAATGAAGAAAAAAGAGATATGTTACAAATTTATTACAAATACGATAGAAACCGTTTTAGGACATCGGAAATGTATTTAAACTTGTATTACGGAAGACGACAATCACATCGAATTATGTTCAAGTTATTGTTTCAAAATCTCACCTAGTTAGGATCGTTTGAAAAGCCAAGGAAAAAATACGGAGACAGAATGGACAAGGAAACTAAAGAAAATTTGTATGAGGTTTGTATGAGGTGAGTTAGACATTGTGTCCTCTTCAATAAAAATTAATAATTTGCAAATAAACATGAACTCGGAGAAATCTACACGTCAAATTTCCTCCGAAATGAATATTCGTCATACAAGTACTTGGAGACATCTCAAAAAAAGTGGTTTCAAATGTTACAAAATACACATATCTCAAAAATTGCATCCGGGTGATGCCGAAAGACGATTAGAATTTTGTAATTGGCTAATAAAAAGACCTGATTTTTCTGTTTTCATGGAAAATGTAATTTGGAAAGATGAAAGCACTTTTACGAATTGTGGGATATTCAACCGAAATAATGAACACATTTGAAGCATAAACAACCCCAGGCAGTTCCGAGAAATTCGACCTCAAGTGCGATTTATTATTAACGTGAGGGCAGGAATAAACAAAGATCGAATTTTGGGTCCTCATTTATTTGACGGAATTCTGAATGGAGAAACCTATCACCAGTTTTCAATGTCGATTTTGAAGACTATTGGATGATCTACCTTTGGCTAACTATAACAACATCTAGTTTCAACATGACACCGCACACTACCAGACGAGTATCCGACTTAATTGTTATGGATACATTCTTATTGGACCTTCAACACAGCATTGTTAGAGAGTTCGGAAGTTTGGGGAAGAGGAAAATTAATCGTGCAGTGAATAATATCCGAAGAAAGGCACAGTTATGTTATCATGAACAAGGCCAGCATTTTGAGCATTTGCTGTGATTTACTTTGGTCTTTACATTTTAGTTAATTATTGTTGTTTGTTCAAAGTTCGATTTTCATTGAAAAGGACACAATGTCTAATTTACCTCATACACACCTCGTTTATCAAATTTTGATTGTTGATTCTGTCTCCATATTCATTCATTGGCTTTTCAAACGAACCAAATTCGGTGAGATTTTGATCCAATAATTTGAACATAGTTCTATGTGGTTTTTGTCTTACGGGATACAAGTTTAAATTCTTTTCCGATGTCCTAACATTGCTTCTATCGTATTTGTAATAAATTTGTATCATATCTCTTTTTTCTTCATTCGTGAAAGCCATTTTTCGCCAAAAATTCTATGACTTGTACAATAACAAAATATCATTGGGTGTAACAAATTGAAAGTCAAATTTGGAAACATCAAAGTCAAATCCAATTATGATAAGAATTAATTTTTTTCAATATCTCCAATTTTTCGAAAAAGAATGATAACTTATCATACATCATTGAAAAGGTAAAATCTGATATCATTGAAAACAGAAAAAATCCAATGTAGTGCCCATAAGAAAAAATAAATTTTATGATGGTGACCGAAAGACGAAACGTCGGATAGCAAATCTGAAAACACCATTATGTAGCAGGGAAAAAGTGGTAACGTGGAAGTGCATTTTATTTTCGAATCCTTCGAAAAATAAAGCCTGAAGAAAATAAAAACCATTTTCGGAAATTTCTGTTTTTTCCGGATATCTCCGGATATAGTCGAAATTTCGGAACTTTCTCAATGGCTCAACCATCTTCGTATATCTCATAGTTTCCGAGATCTCAATGGTAAGGATTGAATTTGAAACACCCTGTATATCTATTGCTGGTACCAAAGAAGGTACAGGATGTGGAGTGTACTCCAGAAACACCCTGTATATCTATTGCTGGTACCAAAGAAGGTACAGGATGTGGAGTGTACTCCAGATCACTAAGCCTAAAAATTAAGTGGGGGTGGGAAAAATACCAGCGTGGTCCAAACAGAACTGGCTGGTATCTCAATCGCAACAAAATAAATAACTAGGAAAGGAATTTCTGGCAAAACTAACAATCTGCACTGACAGGAGACAGGCCCTATTAGCCTTGAACATACAACCTCAACCTCATGGCTAATGTTAGAGTGTCACCAAGATTTAGCCGAAGTCTCGGTAGATAATAACATTATCCTGAGATGGGTTAAAGGCCACGACAGGAGTAAAGGTAATCGCATTGCCGACTCTTTAACCAAGGAAGCGGCTGGACTAAGAATATTAGGACCCAGTGGCACCTACGGCCTGATGACTTCTACAATTGCGGAACTAGCCACGCTCAATCCCTAAAGAGATGGGATGGAATCAAAAAATGCAATCTTGCCAGGAACACCCTAGGCGACCCTGGGAAGCTGGCGCCAAAAAAATATCTGGCGATGACCAGGAAAAACATACGTTTAACAGTAGGATTTCTGACTAGCCACTGTCAACTAAGGCAACACCTCCATAATATGGGGCTAGTGGACACACCTCTATGCAGGATGTGTGAACAGAAAGATGAGACTGTGAGGCATGTCCTATGTGAGTGTTTGGAGTTATCGTCAATAAGAGAGTGTGTGTTCAGCGAGTCTTGGCCTACACCTGCCGATATAAAAGAGATGTCTCCCAGCGACCTGTCCACCTTCCTGGAAAGGACAGGATGGACGATGACCTAGGAGGACAACTCCTCGGGAGGATGTACAGTGGATCACATGTGGCCTAAGTGCGTGGACTCACCCTCCCGACTCTACAGATACAGAAGGGGTAATGAGTTTCGTGTTTTCTAACAGAATCCTGTGTTTCCAAAAATCTTTTGGTAGTTTCAATGTATACCTTCCAATAGATGCACGGTATGCGATATAGCCCTGCTGCTGATAGTGGGTTCGCATCTACCTAGGGATATATGGTGGAACACTTCACTTTCATGGCCTTATTGATCTAGGGTACACTGAATCCATTAAATTTCAAGGTCACTTGAAGACGTTCCTGTTCTTCCTCAAGATGCTCTGGTTCACATATTCTTCAAGCTCGTTCAGTTAGAGTAGAGATGTCTCCTATCTTTTGACTAGTATGGTGGTTTGATAGTGATAGTGATCTATTCGTGTGCGTGAGTTTTCGCTATTATAATTATACGAAAATATGGTGAAATGTTATTAGTTGAGCTCGCGTTAGTTCAGAAAAAAAACAATTAGATTTACATATTGTGTTCGCTTATCACAAATCTGAAGTGGAAACATGTGCTATGGTCTAATTTCAGAAATAAAGCCACTTGAGGGTCGAAAAATCGACCTATTCAGGAACTCAATTCCATTTTGCAACTTCTAATTTTTTCAAATAAAAATACAATTGTTCATGAATAAATGACAGTTTTATAAGGTTTTTTTCCTTGATTCTGTTGACAGCCTTCCACAATTTATTCTATATCAATAGACAGCAAACTCTTACATATAATACACTTTGCATCCGGCAATGAAGAAAAAGTATATAATTTTCCAAAAATTCAATACCGGTTGTTTCTGGAAGAAGAAATTTGAAATTCGAAAAGGAAGTATAGTTCATTGGAGCCGATATTTCTTATGAAAACACAGTTGAGTTTCAATCGAAAATGAACCTAACTCAAGAATTTCAAATAAAAGGTTTAATATTTTTCAGACCATACGATAGAATATGTATGAGTTCTCTTTTCAATGATATGAAATAAGACACCATTTTCTTTCAAAATGGCCGCATTGAAACCATGTTTTCAATATCAATATGGCGATACTATGATGTCAACCGTGAAAATATTGCAGAACAATTTGATGTTATAAGATACCTATAACCTCAGTTTTGGAAAACATTTAAGAAAATAACCATTTAATCAATTCACATAGTTACTTTATACATTTTTCAAATTGATCTCGAAAATTACAAATGGAAATGATATTTTTTCAACATCAACGTTGAAGTTGATGTTATTATTGTGCTACAAAAAATAACAACTTAACCTAACCTCACTCTCCGTGAGTTTCACTCTCCGTGAGTTTCTCTTGGTGACTATTGTACTACTACGCTCATGATGAGTCATACGAGTTCCTCTCTGCCATGACCGATAACCTTGTTCACATGATGTAGAAAATGATTAACGTGATCCAGTTAATATGAAAGTTGTAAAACGTGAAATAAAATTTGAATATACCTATTAGCGAAACACGCAAAACATACGTGTAAAAGTCAACGTCACTTACAAGATTCAGGTTCCGACATCTGCATTCGACAGTCGAACACAAAAGTTGATTTTTGAAATATCGATTTCGATATTCTACCACTCGATTCATACTCATTCGCCAAAACAGTAAATATGAAATGAAATTCTTCGAAAAGCAATTAAAACTTACATTTTATTCCAGCAGTCGTTCTGAACAAATTCAAATTGTTAATTGAAACTGTTTGTACAGTTTTTATAGATGATTTTACGTGAACTCTGTAGCGGATATGAATTTTTAAATGACATAGTAATTGCAAATGATTGGGAGTGAATGAAAATGAAAATTGCTTGTTGAAAAATTATTGCATACTTGTTTGAAGGGTCTTTGCTAAAAAATGACAGAGGCACTAGTGATTGTTTTTGAATATGCTTTTAAATATCGGATGATTGCATCTTTTCACGAACTATAGTTTCAGTTAATCATTTTTAATATTTCAATTTGTAGTTTACGCTCCTGATGATGCTAACTTGATTTGCGAAACGCGATTCGAGATACAGTAGCGAAAATCAACAGTCTTCATGACTGATTACACTCATTAGGAAACCAAACATACTAGGTAAGATAGCAAGTGAAACCATTTCATCATAAAGAAACAGTGCCGTATTAAATAAAATTCAAAAATGAGTCTGCCTCTGTATAACACAAAAAACTTCATGGATTATATGTTTTTGGAAAAGCTGTTCGCGTCTCATTATTAGAAAAAGATGCAAATTATTCAATGAATGGAAATTTTTCCGTGTTGACCTTGAATTGAAGAGAAATTCACATTCAATAAGGCGTCACTTTGAAGAAAATATGTGGAAAAAGGCATTGTCTAAACTGAAAAAAATTTACAACAGGATTGCCATTCACAAAAAAAAATTTATGGCATAAAAGACCTACACATGATACTTCGACAAAATCTTTGAGAAATGCCGCACTGAGTTATAAATTGTTTCAAAGTATCACGAATGAGTCTGATAGGTTATGTTCAAATTGTGTCTATTCGATCCTCCACCGCAACCTGCATGGGTTTATTGTGACTTACACCTATTGACACTCGACCAAATAAACCCCAGCTTCTTAACGAAGCCGATTAGTTTATATGGTGAGTGATCTTTCAGGTCAGATGGTAAGAGTACGGCTCTGCCGAACTCTAAAAACCTGATTCGGTCCCTAGCGGGATAGGCACAAAGTATGTGCTCTGCTGTTTCATCATTTTCCAAAGAGAGGCGACACACACGATATACCGACAGTCCCAGTCTGGCATATATTGATTCAAATGACAGTGACCTGTCAGAAGGCCTGTTAGACATCGTAGCTATAGTCCAACAACTGTTTAGTTTCAAGCTTCGAAGGGTCAAATAACGCCTTGGAGTGAACCAATCCTGGAAGATTCTTCAGGTATTAAATATTTATTTGGCAAAGCCTGAAGCGATGCCAATGACAGGTTGTCGAAGTAGATCACCAAAAAATTGTTAAACAACAACCAATATAAACAATGTTGTCCCACAGGTGGCTGTCGTCTGAATCATCGTATGCCGAGAGTTGGACTTTCGGAAGACAGCGCGAATTGTGTCTATTTGGAAGATGGTGAAACAACAGGTTGCCCTTCTGCGGACTGAGTCATGTGTTTAAAGTTTGTCAGAGTTTCACGTACTCCATTTGACCTGAAATATCACTCATCGAATGAATTAATCAGCTCCGCAGAGAATACCCGCCCAAATAGTACTCGGCATTTTTCTCTTCAAAATAATTCTTCACGGAGGTGATTGCATCTTCATTCAACAGAAATATATGTCTTTCGACTGCAATTCTTTGATTAGGGAACAGAAAGAAGTGGCTTGGGGCCAGATCTGGGGTTAAGCAGTTCAAACCGTAATTCGTGGATATTCGCCATGGCAACTGCTGACGTGTGAGACGGTACGTTGCCTTGGTAAAACAGTTTTTTTTTTGCAAATGTGGCCGTTTTTCTCATGTTCTGCCTTCAGCTTGTTAAACAATAATGCGTAATAGGTTTTTCGATTAATATAACTCCATGGCTATCCCAAAAAGTAGTCGACATCATTTTCCCTGCCGGATAAACAGGTTTTGCCTTTTTTGGCGCCATTTCCCCCTATGCAGTCCACTATGTGGACTGTATTTTTATTTCGGGAGTATGTATCTATGTTTCATCTATAGTAATCAAGTGGTGCTAAAACTCTAATTTATCGAGCCTAAACTGTGCCAACAGAGCGTTGGTCTAACGTGAGCAAACGCGGCACTCAGCTCGCGGACAGCTTTCTCATGCCCAAATATTGATTTAATATGTAACACACATGTTCTTTTGACATGTTCATAAACTCTGCTATCTCAGTCACTTTAATTTAGCGGTTGTCTTGCACTATTTGGTGAACTTAGACGAGGTTTTCGTCGGTAGTTGCAATTTTTGAACGTCCCAAGCGTTCATCGGCTCCCAAACTCTTACGACCACGTTCAAATTTAGCTGCTCAAATTTTCTCTGTGGTAATTGCCTTTTTAAAACAAATATTCAATTCAACGATACTCGATCAACATTAACTCCGTCAAACGACTGTTACATAACAACTGCGCTTCCAACATGGCTGAAACTTTGGTGAATGCCTGTCAACAGATGAAGAACAAAATTCATTAGATTTTATTTACGAGTGCTGCTTTCTTCATGTTGAGGTAGGAAAATTTTCAGTCCATCCTCATATATGTTCACTGTGAACCGTCTAATCTGTGCTGAAATAGCAAGGCAAACTGAAACAAAGATGTTTCAATATATGCATTTGATCACACAAAATTCCTTCAGTTTTTCCAATCTGTATTTCAAATATTCGCAGTGAAATTTGAAACCGCTATCATACATGATCAATGCTACACATTGTTCATAACTGGAAAAGTTCCCGTATAAAATTTCACTTCCAAGGGTAGCTCTTTAACCCTAGTGGACTACAGAATTTACAACTAAAACATCCATTTCCAAATATAAATATTAGGAAACACGATTTCTACTGTCAAAATATTCGACATTGGAGAAAACATGTGTTTCGATATAATGATCTATCAGCCAATCAATAATAATGAATGTGGAAAAAAATAACTTCATTCTGAATTTGGAAAAGTTCTCAAAACCATTTCAAATTCATGGTGAAAACTATATATTCATAATATTCCTGAACTTCTTTTTCAATTGACTCATTTCATATACCTAGAGAAAAATCGAAAAACACCAATTCTTACAAAAATTATTCTATCAAAAACTTCATATGATATACATTCAATTGGTTTCGGTATTAATATAAAATATCAATTTTAAAAAAATGCATTAACTTCTCTATAAATATATTCTCCAGTAGGACAATCGGTATATTGAAGCAGATTCGTTTACGTCGGCAGCATCGACACTGTCTGTTTATAAAAAGTCCGTTGGAATAATATTTATTTTTCTTTTCCGAATACTCGACTGAAATAAATAAGGTAATTTATATCAAAGTGAGAAAGTGCGGGAATTTATCCTGCAGACGGCAGGAAATTGCGGCGAATTTTCGAGAGTATTGAGAATGGGAGCACTGAAATGAAGTTGTTTTATGGAAAAGGAATACCATTTTCGAAACGAAGCACTAATACTTGATGCGAAAGATGGGAGTATGACATGTAATATACAACAGTTAAAGAAACAACTGATGGTGTTGAAGTTCCAAAAAATAATGTACTTTTTCAGCTGGAACGATTCAAATTATTTCTTGAATGTTTTCCAGTACTTTTGTACAGAAACGTAACTTCAAAAAATCTGTCTTCCAATCATGGTTGAACGTTGAATTCAGAATTGTTGGAATTTTGAGTACTTTATTGAAATGGAAGTTTCTGTGAATAACTTCTTCGAATCAAATTGACAAATATACTTTATGAAGAGTTGTTGTATCAATTCAATTTATTGAAGTTATTCACCAATATTCGGAGTATCATTAGACAAAGTCGCTTGTGACTATCATACATTTGAATAAAAAAATTACGTTCTCTAAAAAACCTAAAACTGCTGTGAAAGCGGTGCCTGCTAGGTTTACCTATGGTTTATGTAATTGCAATCTCATAATAATTGAGTCTTTCAATAGTGTAGTTGATGTCACCATTAAAAAGGAGTTGAAGAAAGGAAGGAAATTTTGGGTATAGAAAGCATCGCCCCAATGACATTATTGAAAAATATGTATAAAAAAATATATAGTAAGCTTACGTTATCACTACTTACTTTATATATTTATGTTATACACAAAAAATCATTTTACATCTGAAAAATAAACTCCGCCTCACCAACTTTAAAGCAGCAGCACTATAGCATATCGCATGTAACATATAGCATATATGATGGTTTTCAATATGGTCTTGAAATAACTTTATTTTGGATTACTTACTACTTCCCATTTCAGATATTAACTTATTTTCTGTTTCTACGAATAAGGAAATGAAACATTATCTTTACTCATATAACATTTTGAATACATCAGTAGAAATGTAGGTTTTTCATTGACATGCTTCGAATATATAAAAGACGTCTGAGAGCCTGAAAGTACTGGAATTATCACCAGAATACTGTTCAAGCGGCTTTGCAATTGTACAAGAAGAATAGACAGATCACTCTTGTTGCACTTTCAGAAATATTTGATATTCCTGTAGCGACTTGAAAAGTGAGAGGACTTCACATAAAATGTCCAGGCTATACAACAATCTTATCAGAACAAGAAGGAAGGATCATCTGTAATGGTCTTTGTGTTGTAGCAGAATGGGGTTTTCCATTCGACAATCAAGATTTGGCTAAACTTGTCAAGAGTTATTTAGGCATATCTGGAACCATGATTCCCAAATTCAAAGACAATAAGCCTAGAAAGAGCTGGTTGACTATTTCCTTCGACGACATACTGAACTTTCAAAGAGATTTTCTCAGTACATCAACGAGAGCAGAGCCGCAGTTAATTATGAGGTCACAAATAAATTTTTGACAACCCAAAATATTGAGGACGTTTCTCCCGAAGGAATCATAAACCCTGGAAGCGAGAGTCACTGTTGGAAGAAAATGCAAGAAAGCAGAAAAAGTGATGTAATCCTTCAAGGCTCCGACATCCGTAATGTTTGCATGTACGGTGCCGAGAAAGTTTTTGCCACTATATATTGTATATAAGGCTGACAATTTGTGGTCTACCTGGACTAAATGTGGTCCAGATGGAGCCAAATATAATCGTGTCAAATCAGCTTGCTTAGATGCAACGATTTTTCATGATAGGTTCTACCCTACTGTAAGTCACTCCCACCGGGACCAAAAGTGGTTATTGGAGATTACTTGGTAAACCACATATCTTCAGATGTGATGAATGAATGCGAGGAGAACAAAAAACTTTCATACTATTATCACCAAATAGTCACATCTAACACAGCCTTTGGATGTTTCCTGTTTCCGACTTCTGAAAGGGGCTTGGCGAAAAAGTCTTCGCGATTGGAAAAAGCACCATAAGGAAGTCACTAAGAAGGACCACTTTCCTCGTCTTCTGAAGCGAGCATTGACTGAAGTAGAAGCTAACAAAGTTAACAACAGGTTTAGCCTCTCTTGATATACAACAAATACTCAATAAATTGCCAAGGGAAATCATGACTGAAGAGGACACTGAAGCACTAATAGCCGCCTTTCTACATCAAGAGAGGCAAAACCTATCAGCAACAGGTTTAGCCTCTCTTGATATAGAAAAAATACCCAATAAATTACCAAGGGAAATCATGACTGAAGAGGAAACTGAAGAACGAATAGCTGCTTCCCTTAAAGAATTTTTCGAAAACAGCAGATTCGGTCGTGCCAAACCATCTTTTGTAGAGAAAAGAGAAAAAGTCAAAGTAGAATCTGAGAGAAGTATCACAATAGTTGATATCGTTACAGAAAAAAAATCGTACCAAGGAATATTGGTTCAGATGAGGTAGACATTTTTGTTAATATATATTGAACGTAAATACATTGAAGCTGACGAAAGAATAGATGATAATTAAATAATACAAGTAAAAAGACTGAACTTAAAAAATAAGAAATCAATGATTTCATTTTAGTAGAACTTAAGACAACAAAAAGGAAAGCTATTTGTTGTGACACTAACAGAAGAGATGGAAAACGGCTCATTCATGTACCCAATCCTGAGGTCATCTCAGAAAATGGAAACCACCTAAATTTTTCCAATTGTGCCAGACACCTCTGTGGTAATAACTGGGGAATTTATGAAATCAATGGGGAAGTCACAAATGTTGAGAAGTCACCTTAGGTTCCAATCTATCAGTTGATGTTGTGTTGATATGGCGTCAAAGTATTGTTTTATTTTATATTTTATTGTTGTTTTTCAGAAATATTATTTCATTTTGTTATTTACTTTTTTAATAAATGATATATAATATGTGTCTGTTATATGTCAGTATATTCTGTCTTGTTTCACTAGAACGAAAAAATACTTATATTTTGAATTTTTGACCCATTCTAGTCGCTTTTTTGTTTGTACGTGTTTTCAAGATATCCAATAATAGTCTAACATGAGAAATCAATACAAAAAAACGACCTTTTTTTTCAAAAACATAAAAAGGCAAGAATTTATTCAACTCACAGCATCTTTTCCTATTAGTAAGAGGTTAACTTTTCTGAAAATGGATTCTTTGAAATCAACTCACAACTCCAAGGCATAAAAAATGTCCTGAAACTTTCATCACGGTATAATTTAATGTTCTTGCAATAAGAGTTTCGAAAATATTTATTATTTCGTGTAATTCAATGTTCATGAGTGAGTAGTTATTTCGATGGATCTTTTGCTTCCATTTTGTATCTGAAAATAACTTTCATGCATGATCTTGTAAAGAATAAGGTTTAAACTGATTTTTTTTTCATCCTTTGCAAGTTTTCGACAACTTTGCTATGGAGATGAAGACGTAGAAAGCCGAAAAGCTTTTTCCCAAAAAATATTCGATGGTATTATTCAATACTACTTTCATTTCTTCATAAATCTGGTTTGAAATGATCCCTTGAGATTTTTAACCATTCCTCTCAAAAAAAAAACGATTTTTTTCTGTGTTTCAACAATCCCTCATAGCGACAAAGTATAAATGTATATATTACAACAGTAAATTCAAATCTATTCTTGCATCCATTTGGAAATTGAAGGTGTTGTATTTGAAAGCGATTCAACTACTGAATTCTAAATTTCCAATACTTCAACAGCTAGAACCGTTGATAAATACGATTCATTTGTTTATGACATATTTTCCATTCAATGAAAAAACTGCACAATATTTAGATGAATTATGATATACAATAACAAATGAAGTGATGCTCTTTTTCAATTTGTAATTATTTCATTTGCTGATGGAAGTCTTTTGATCGAATAACGTTAATCATTCTTTTGTTTTTTTATTTTGTCTTCCCACAAAAATGAATAATTCGAGGAGATTTTGATCAATGATTTTCAACTTCGAAATTAAGTAGCAACCCTAGGTTCTTTTTTAAGCATGAAGTTGATACCCACTAGAATTTCCTAAAATTTCTTCAAATGATTTTCATCAGTATCAATGTTTTTTCAAAACAATACAGATGTTGAATAGAAAAAGAAATTGAATTAAGTTGAAAGAAAAAACGTTTTGGCTTTCAACATCTTCATAATGAAACAAAAAAATATGGGAAACTTCCTGAAGAAGAAAAAATTATTTATTTATTATTTATGATTATCCACAAGTTCTTCTCAGATGATAACTTCCGAAATATGGATCACGAAATAATTTTTTTTTCTATTTGAATGATACTCCCAACATTTCAATAGAGAAAGCTACCATTTCTTTTTCATAACGACACGATTTTATTTCTCCGGAAGAAAAAATTCTACTCATGTCACGATGACAGTTCGTATTACCATTCATACCGTTCGATAATTCAATTCCAGTCATAGGAATTTCATACAAATTAGGGAAATATTTTCATGAGAGATTAGATTAAGGAAAAAAATCTTCATCATATATTACCTTGTGTACTATTCCTGCGAGTAAAATCTATTTCAATTCCATCATAAATGTATTGAATAAATGAAAAAATTTATTGACATTCTATTCAAATTAATGTTCAGAAAAATTCGTTTCGGTAGAATTTTTTCCCGTCCTCATCGAGTTTTTAATGCTTTGGAAATTTTTCATATTTTTTTAAAAATGGAGAGGTAGGAAGCCAGACAGTTTTTTTCTTCAAACTCAAATGAATTCTGAAGTTTACATTTTCCAAAGTATATGCATCATCTGTTAAAATCCTGGTCCTTAACTTTATAATTTTTGCAATAGTTAAGGTAGTGGTTTGAGATTTCGTAAATATTCATATACGGAACATGATTTTTCAACTGACGAAATAATCAGCCCTAATAGGCTAGCATGGCGAATCCATCAGAATCAATTTGTAGTTAAATAGTTGCTAATTAGTTGCCAAAACAACGATTTTGTTGCTCATGCCGATCCCTAGAAATCGCAAATAATGCTATCGTGATATAAAGGTAGCAAGGTAACTCAATAAATTATATACTTTCCTTTGATCTTTACAGAAGATTTAGTAACTATTCAGTTGCTAAACCTTGGATATAGCGAAAAATTTTTAAATATTTTTTTTCTGATCTTGCTATCTTGAAACTGGGTTTTCCTGAAATTAAAGATGTTATGAATTTTTGGCTTTGCTGCTCACCAAGGGTAAACTTGAATACACCTTGAGAATCACGTTCTTGCTATATTGAAACTGGTTTTCCTTAGAATAAAACGTGTTCCAAATTTGTTGCCCACCAGGAGTATACTGAAATACTACTCTGATGCACTATTTGGAATCTTTCGTGTAGTACTGAATATATTTGTTGTTAAATAGTCAAAATAAATAGTATATTGGGAGATAATAGACTCACCTGGAATATTTCCGTTCCTACTGAGAAAATTATGTATGTCACATAAGTGTTTTTCAATATTCTAATAAATTGCCTCAAAATTCATTTCAATGATGAATACAATTTCATTATAAACATCAAATGATATGACTGCTGATAATAAGCAGTTGATTACCTTCACAAAACGTGAATAATTGATGGAAAATTGTATTTCAAAGCAAGCGGAGCACTTTCATCATGTGAGAAGCTTTATTTAATTAATGGACTAGAGTTGGCAAATTCACAAAGTTAATGACGTATATCCGTGAATAATGACGTTTAATATAAAAATGAAATATTATGCCATCGCACAGAATGATGCGGAGAAGCCAAGTTTAAAACAAGGGCAGAACCAAAGAAATTACAGAAGGATAATTTATTCACTCTGAACAGATTTTTTGTTAATGAAGTTGTATGAATCTGAGAGAGATACCTGGCAAACAATGAAAGATTCAAATTGTCTAATGTTTCCGGGTTTAATAACCCTTTTCTGCAGGTTTTTATACCTGACACTTCATCTGCTGGTGTGGCAAATAGTATCAAAGGCAATGCTGCAACGGACAAAGTGCTCTGTTTTGCTGGGACGAGCAAACTGGTGCGTTTGTACTTATAATGAGACTGAGTATCGTACAACCGACTGCTCTTACCTTTCTTCAATTAATGGAATAATCTATGTGTTATGGAGTGCCGGTCCCCATGTCTCTCTTCCTTACAGTAACAGTCATCAGCCAGTGAAAGACACAAAAGGAAGTTTGCTAATTTACAAAACGGTGCAGCTCACCGAAATAGCGAAAGTTTGAGGAAAAACAGTAGTCAATCTTTCCAACGGGATACTAATCCCTAGAAAAAAACAGGATTCTGGCTAAGGAGGAAAAGTTTGCTCTCACACCACATACTGTTCCAAAAGAGAATATTATCGCCATCGGCGTGTTATTTCCTGCCGACATCACCGTCTTATTTCAACATTAATTAACATCAACACACTTCAGTGAGATGGAAAAGTCTTTGAGCCAAAAAAAAAGGAGCTGCAATGATCCGTCCAGTATTTGTGCCAACTTCTACATGAAACAAATCGAATAACGAGCTCCGGCTAGAACATTTAGCCAGTCCGATCTTTCTGTTGGTTAAGATATAATAATGATACCTTCGTTGTTTGTTATCATGGACAAGAAGAATTTGCAGAATCCAGTTCACAATGGAGGAAACAGAGAAGGGAAGAATCGTTTTTCTGAATGTATTAGTAAAGAGACTGGAGAGTGGCAGACTGTAGTATGAAGTATACAGGAAACTAAACCATACAGAATAATATTTGAATAAAAACCCCAATAATCATCCGCGATAGAGTGATGATTAGAGAAGTTATAAGGATTCTGGTAGAAAGGGCTAAGAGGAGATGTATCATATAAAGAATACGTTTCTGGATAACGGAAAAACGGGGCCGTAATCAACCAAGCCTTACGACTCATACATGGCCATTTTTAGTTTGCGCATCGCAACAAGGTAAAACACTTCGACCGTTGCCACATCGCTTTCGATGATATCTACCGCAGTAGCAAAAGAAACGTCAGGTATAAAAACTTGCAGACTACAGCTACTGAACCCAGAAACTTCTGGTACCGGCCGCGAAAGCCTACACACAATGATCATTGGGATATTAATTTAACATTAATTGCTGTTGAGAAAATTCCTTCAAAAAACGGTGTCTGGGACTAAGTTTCATCAGGTCAAACACTCCACGTGAAATCAAGCGAAATATTTATAAAAGAGAAACAAATTGCCAACTATTCATCGAGGTTATTTGTGATATTTAGGTCCTGAATTGGATGAATGTCTATAGAAGCCAGGATCTCTTTGGATGCGAAAAGACTATCTGAAATAGATATTTTTCTGTCATCAACACACCTGTTCTATGATCGATATCTCAATACTTATATGGCAATTGAAAAATAATCATACTAAACATTTCTTGAAAGTTGATACAGACTTCAAACACGAACTCCAAAACGTTTCGCAGGTCATTAACAAAATAGACCCAACTTGAATCAAATCATATTATATATTCTATTATATTCCGTACACTAAAAACTAAAAATAAATTCACTGACTCTAAGGATGGGGACACGAAAATTTGGTTGGTCAGTCATGCTGAAGTAGGGTAGTGAGCAACATGTCACGCTATCGTAACACAAGTTCACTTCGAAGATAATTATTCGAGTCAAGTCTTCTAATAAAAACTTAGTTATTAGTACCTAGAAAGAAGTAATTTTGACGAATTTTTTTCCCTTTGTTACGAGATGCGTTGGACAGTTTTACTGTTCTATAGAGTAGGTTTGACAAAATAAACGAGCTAAATTCTTCATAGAAAATAACGATGGCCGAGCCATAACGAAGCGACGGCGAAACGGTGGCGATGCATAAAACATCTACAATATAGGGAATGCGCACGAAACGCGCGGTTGCGGAGCGGAGCGATCGAGTGATGAACGGACGGGAGGAGAGCGACGGCGACGCAGATGCGAAAAGACCAAACTAGTGTGAACAGGTCGCCCTCGATCCGCGCCGGGCCGCTCTGCGCCCGCCATTGCTGGGCCGTTGCGAATTTCGTACCCCCAGCCTAAGCATCAACTATGGAATCGACAAAAGATTCCAATCACGACTTATTACTCAGTGTATAATTATTACAGATTGAAAAACTTAAAAACACGGTTACTCATGATACACAAAAGTATGGCACAAAGCGCCCACGCTTTTTTCACAATAATATACTAGTATTTTTCGTTCGTTCTTGTTTAAAACTTATTTAAAAAATATTTTTAACTTTTTAGATCGATGTTCTTTTTTAGTTTTTTGAACTATATTTATTTTTATTTTTCAGTGTCGTATGCCATAAAAGCGTGTTTTTCAGTCTTTTTAAACTATTTTTATTTTATCTGAACTTGGATCAATCAGCCGTATATTGTTTAGAAAAATGACCATTGATATTTTTCGATTCCGGAGAAGTAGCCTGAAAATCAGCAACCAATCCGAAGGCAGCAGGTGTGCAAAGGAGGGTTACAAATAAGGCAGCAGGCGCACGTGTTAATGAAACAAATAATGTTCTCAAATGAAGAAATACATGTTAAGTGAGTTCGTGAGTGAGGTTACCTACAGCGCCATCTGCCCGCGAATAGATCAAGCAATAATATTAATATATCAAGAAGCTTACGTACAGCGCCATCTGCTCGCGAAAAATCAAGCAATGATGTCGATAATTCTGTCATATACAGATCCCGATATGAATTGAAAAGGAGAGTTACAAACAAACATACATACATACAGGTGAAGCTGATATTAGCCGAGTAAAAATGATCAATCAGTAGAGGCCCGACAGCGTTTACAGATTTAATAGCGGCTAAAAGCAGGGGACATGTTCAAACGATTGGAATGTATATAAATCGATACTCAGATTTCAAGTAAATTGAAAAATTTGCAATTGGAAACTAAGTTTAGTTATCCTGATTTTTTTTTCTGAAAATAGTTTCAATATATATATTCCTCGTACACCAGGCTGTATTAATTACAACGCAATGCAATCCCATGATCTTTAAAGTTTTGTTTCAAGCAAATGTTCTCGCGTGTAAATTGTAGATTGTGGAATTGTGTGTATAAGTTGTGGAATTGGCCGCGGTGGTAGTGCGCCCGACTCACGATCGGAAAACCGTGGGTTCGATTCCTGCTTCAACCAGATATTTTTCTCGAGAGAATTTATCTGGAATGATTGTGCAACCGTGTTAGGAATCACACGTTAAAAGGTAACACCTCGTTATTCCTTAGCACGCACAAGTTTATCAACTTGTGAGAGTTGTCGTTGGTAAGGGGGCGACAGCTGATTAACGGAAAAACGGATTTTAAAACAGATTTTTTTTAATTATACATTCAAGTCATTTGCTTCAAAAAAGTCAAAATCATAAACATCGGGAGCTGACTGAGATATTAGAAGATGCCTAAGATTTATCCTAAGAGCCTAAGAGTCATCTCCAGATGAATCAGAAATTTTGTCATGTCGTATTTCGTGCAAATGTTTTATTTGTATATTGCAAAGCACTTGCGGCTTTCACGCCATCATCAGTGCGATACTTGCAAGTGAGTAATACTCGTGAGATTCGTTTGGAGTTGAACTTTTAATTCTTTTTTGAATCACTTACTCGTCAAGAATATACAAGAAGGTCCTGTAGAATCAAGATACAAAACCTTAGTATAACACTACTTTGAGTAAAAGTGAACATGAACATTACAATATATACCCTTTTTTGTTTAATCATTGATTTTAGAACATATTTAGTTTGACAAATGACATATGTTAGTAACCACGTTAACATTATCCAAGGTGAGCGAAAAACTATTCAATTGGAATTTTGAGAAATCTCACATTTCCAGATGCTGCTAACTTGGTTAGCGAAACGCACATTGAGAGGCAGAATATTGGCCTGGTGCGGTTCTGGTGGTGTTTGAACGCTCGTCACGTTGAATAACAGAAACAGTTCGTCATGTCTGATAGCAATGTGAAAAAATGGATAATCAGGGAAGACAATCTAAATGATGTCCCGAAGAATCTGACAACAAAGAACTTTCACAGAAAACAAGGCTGGTGCAATAAGTCTGGTGAAAAGATGAGAAAAAAAATTCAGGTAGTACAATTCCTAAGAAATATTACTGGGAATAGGAATCGAAACATTTGGTACCTTAGGCCCCCAAGCATTGGAGTTCATTCGTGAAATCGGCATTAGGATATTCAAAGAGGCGAATGACCCAAGAGCTACCTCTTTCCTGATTCAAAAAATCAGCATACTGATTCAAAGAGAAAATGCTTCATGTTTAGGTACAATTCCCAAATTAAGTGAATTATCAATGTTTCCCATCAACAAAATATATCGGCATGTACAGACAGTGGAAGAACTGGAGTTGTGCAGTTTGGTGGAAGACTCGCAGTAAAACCGTCAAGCTTTGACAGAAAAGGAAGTGGGAACTCTAAATGAGGCTGAGTTTGGTCCTCCGGCTGAACCCTCACAGTCCCCAAAAGAACTGATATCTAATTTAGTTTTGAGCAGTTTTGCTTCGAATTCCTTATCCTACCAGTCCAAGTGGTGAATCATCGTATCCGTGTTTACTGAGAAGAAGATAGAAGTGGCAAACGTAGTTGCAACAATAGATTGGTGATACATTCTTCAGTCAAAACTCTTGGGTTCAATGGTTTAAAAAATCTTGGAAACATCTGTTTCATGAACATTATAGTCCAATGTTTATCAAACACGGGATTGTTGCTGGAATACCTAAAAATTGATACATACATTGAAAATATCAATACTAGTATTTCTAGTATGAAAGGTGTTTGAATCAAAACGTTCGCAGAAGTTATCAAGGAATCGTGGTCAGAAGATTCATCTGATAGAGTAATTAACATAGTCTACTTCAAAAATCAGATTCAAAGATTTGTCCCTTGATTCATGGGTTCTGCCCATCAAGACGCCCACAAGATTAAAACTTCCTAGGAAGATAAAAATCTTCCTCTTTGAAGATGATCACTTGGTGATCGAAACGTGTCGAGGCGTTAAAAATAACGATTTGGTGTTGGGAAAAAACTACAGTAATATTCATTACTACACCAAAGGTTTCAAACAGTGCATCATAAATTCCTAAGAAGTCAAATATTCGAAATGGTTTTCCAATAGTTATTCAAAATATTAGACAAAATGTTGATTCTGATCACGTGACAGAAGTAAGTTAATCAACGAAACAGTGAAATATTTTTCTCTGTGTGAGAATAAGACAGATAACAGCTCAAATATATTATAGAAAAGTACGTAAGAAAAACGAGACAAGAATCTTCTGGGGTCTCATAAAATAAAGTACATTCATTTGTATCAAGAAGACTTGGTCGCTTATAATGAGTAGAATAAATCTATCACTGACATAAAATGAAGAAAAATAATAAACAGGAGATTGGCTTCGAGCGTCAGCGACGAAAAATAATGATGTTTGCTCAGTACTGGGAGCAGATTTTAAAGATTTCAATAATGGAGGATAGATCGTGTCCCATTTTTCATCTGAAGTCGAATTCGAGCCGATATTAATAAATATAGATTTTGATATGATGAAAAGCTATCACGAACGGAGTGAGTTGGACATGAAATTTAGAATTTGATTATAACGGTGCCAAAATGATATCTGATACTGCTCGCAAAATAACCTTGATGGTATTTTTCAACGGATAATTACAATTATAGTATACGTACTTGAAATGTTTTGATACCACAATAGTGGAGATGAACTTCACTTAATTATTGTTCATCCCCTGATGATGCCAAATCACTTCGAGGAAATTGTTGTTTGTGTTCATTCCATTCTAAACTAGATATTTCACTTCTCTCAACCAAGTTACAGATGATTCCACTGAAATATGATGATAACTGGTGAATTTTGTTTGCAAAATAGGAATAGGTCGTACGTTGGTTTTTGTAAGGCGTTTGCAGATAGATCAAGCTTTCTCGGAACAATAAAGTTCGAAATAGGATAGACAATAAAGTTTGATGGTGGACACTACATATACCACATTACTACGTGGTATGAAATCATAATGAAAAGAGAAATGAAAATTGCTGTTTTTTACCACTTTTATTTGTAACTAACGTTACTGCAGTTTTGTCCTATACGGACATTTTCAAACTTATATAATAAACCGTTACCAAACAAATAAAAATTGAAATAATAATCATCTGATCATCTTCGAGTTATCACCCGAGGACGATTGTGGATACTAACAGTCGAAACGTCGTGACATAACTTGGTTTGAAATATTTTCAGCCTTTAGTAATATTTCAATTTTTATTTGTTTGCTTGTATGTTATTTCTTTGTAATTTCAGTTTTTTATTTAATAAAATTGTTATTTTCGGTTAATCTTATGAATTTTTTGTTTTTTCAGGTTTTTCAAATCAATTTATATATATTTTTTAATTTTTTTACTTTTTTTATTTTCATGTTTTATTTATTTAAATCCCATTATATACAATTGAAAATGATTCCAAAAAAAAAATATGATATATATGAATAATTTAATTAAATATTACAATAAAAAACGAAATTTGTAAC